>LPNX010088726.1:24705-65300 GCA_001517045.1 Pseudotsuga menziesii | reverse complement strand
CATGCTAGAACATATATTACAATTCCCCCATGGGGTATGAACATGTGATATGATACAATAAAGCTTCCCGGAAGCAAGACTGAAGGCTCTCTGAAGTCCGAAAAAGTTATCCCTGTCCGGTTCACCAGGCTCACTTGATAGAAAACCACTAAGTACAACTTAGGTGGTAACATGTCTAAAAATTGAGCAAACTTGTAAGAAACCTCTGAATGATAACTTGCAATATTTTTGAAGAACACTAACCATACTGCTTCTGTAAACAACTGTGCACAATCTGGAAAGTTTTTTACCCAGATTATGTCTGATGGTTCTGCCCTATTGGTCTTTCCACTCTTTTTCATTTTGAACTATGGTTAAACAACTTCTATCAATACACCACAGTTTGACTATCTTCAAATTTTAACAAGCTGACAGAGAATACAGTATAGTGAAACCCAAAAGACTCTACTCAAAATTCTTCTGTTTGAATGATGAATACTTTAAATCCATTGATTAACAATTCGTCATTTAATATGGATTAAGTTCAAAACTAATACTCTGCCTTCAATTCTGTCATTAGTCATTTGTTTAGAAAAACCTGAAATTAATAAACCTTGGTAATGGTACACGGACTACCTGTTAAAATGAATAATTCGACTACTAGAATCTTGTTATGTCAACTGTCAGGTGTCGAATTGCATGCTCCACCCTTCTCTGACCGCTTAGACCACTCCAACCAACCACTCCTAAAAGCCCTAATTTTTGCTCTGTTTCAAAATCCCAATTACCAAGCACTAAATTTTCACCACAATCTTCACTTGCTCTTTGTGCATTTCATATGAAAACATAATTCCATACACCTTTGTCTCATTATACTCTGTTATCATTATTATATCCTCTCTGCAAGATACCGCCACGTTTTCACCATCATGATGATATTCCACCTGCCTCAGTGATTAAACTACAAAAGACATGTATCAAATCCATCACACAATGTGATTAACATCTCAAGTGTGAGAATCCTGAAGAAATTGAACCAAAAAATGATGATTTTAGCTTGCGGGACTTTCTTGTAGCACCTCTGTGCCTCTGTTTTTGTCTTGTGCTACACGAAAGTATAGGTTAATGATTTTCAAAATATTAAGCTAATGATAAGGGTTTAAAATTGGTTTAGGAGTTTCAATTTAACTTTTATGCTATTTTTAGACTTTTTTAATCCATATAAGCCTTATATAAGCCCTTTGATTATGAAATCAAAGCAAAACTTCTAAAAATAAACTAAGAATTAAAAAAACATGAGAATTAAAGGAAAAAATCATACTATCTCTATCAACAAAATTATCTAGAAATAAAAAGTAAAAGCAACCTTCAAAATATAAATAAAAGTATCAAAAACAATGGAAAACAAAAACATGACCTAACATCTGGCTCCTGCTGCGGGATGAAGTCCTCCTTTTGAGGCTTCAAGAACCTATAGATTAGTGCCTTCTGTGTTGTTACCTGCTAGTCTGCAAATTTTCCATTGGGTTATGGAGTCCTTATTCTATTTATTTACACCTTTATATACAATTAAATTCCAGTATCCATCTCAGAAACTGTAAAAATGCTTGAGAAATCGTCCATTAACTGGATTTGACAACTCCTCACCCTCCAAGGTCTGTAGAACAAAAGTATTGTTTTCCAAAAACTTCGATACTATGAAAGGACCAAAAAAAAGATTATCAAACTTGCCACGTTTTCCTTTCTCCTCCTTCCTAGCATCCCATCTCAAAACCATGTCCCCCACTAAAAAAGTATTATCTTTGATCTTCCTATCAAATATTTCTTTGATCTTCAACCTGTACAATTGTGCCTTTTCTTCCACTTTTTCTCGTTTATGCTGTAACTCTATCATTGCATAAATTCTTCTTTGCATATCGTTAGGTTCCTCCTGAAAATATTGGAAAAACCTCATCACTGGGATGCCCAACTGAATAGGAAAAACTGCATCTGTACCATATACTAATTGTAAAGGAGAAGTTCCAATTACTTGCTTAACTATTATTTTGTCTGCCCATAATGCATACTTTAGCATAGAATCCCATGATCTTTTATTATGCTTCAACAATTTCCTGATACTCTGAATGATATTTTAATAGATGACTCAGCTAAACCATTCCGATGAGGATAATAAAGAGTTGAGTGTTTCAATAGGATACCATTCTTTTCACAAAATGCCCCCATAACCTTAGATTTAAAGGATTTAGCATTATCAGTCAATATTTTCTGTGGACATACAAATCTATGAAGAATATTTTCTTCAATAAAATCTATGATCACCTTATCTGTGGCATTCCTTGTGGGAATAGCTTCTACCCACTTTGTAAAGAAATCTGCTGTAGTAAAAATCCACCTATGCTGCCTTGAGGAAGATGGATTTATTTCTCCTATGAAGTCCAAACCCCACTGCTGAAAAGGGGCATTTACTGCAATTGGTTTTAAAGGTAATGACAACAACTTTTGTTTACCAACAAATTTCTTACAAGGGATACATGCTCTTACCTACTGATATACATCTGAAAATAAAGAGGGCCAGTAATATCCAGCTCTTAGAATTTTGTATGCTATTGCCTTCCAATACTTATGACCTCCACAAGCACCTTCATAAGATTCAGAAATTACTCCTTCAATTTTAGGTTTATCTAAGCATCTGAGTAGAATACCCCCTGGATCTTTCCAAAACAACTATTGTTCTACCAAACAATACTTAGTGGTTTTCAACTTCAAAGATCTAGCAGCTTTTTTGTCTAAGTGTTCTGGACATTTCAAGTACAAAAGAAAGTATACAAATGTCTGCATACCATGTAGATGTTGAATAGAAAGCCATAATCTTCTCTTTCTCCAGCTCCGCTTGATTTTTTGCCTATACTGGTTGTTCTGCCATCAGATGTAGTCCTAAAGCTTGGCAATTTGAATCATCTAACAGTTTAGGTAGACCTTGTCCCTTTAATAGGTTTGTAGGTATGATATCCACATCATATTCCATGATTTTGGCAATCCACTTTCCTCTTTTTCCTTCACTATCAGGCTGAGTCAAAACATCATTGATGGCAGCATTAGGCACATAAGCAATAACTTTGGAATGCAAAACATAGATTCTGAAAAATTTCAAAGCTTTAACCAAAGAGTAAGCCTGTTTCTCTAAAATGTTGTATTTTAACTCCGAATCTCTAATATTTTTGCTGAAGAATGCAATAGGCTATTCAAGACCATCCCCATTCTTTTGTAATAAAACAACAGCCAATTTATCTTCAGATGCAAAAGAAAAGGTTAGAAATTCCTTTGTAAAATCTAGAGTTACTAATACTAGAGCTTCAGTAAGAGCCAGCTTCAGTAAGAGCCATCTTAATTTTTTCGAATGAATTTTTCGCTTCTGCAATCCATTTGACTTCTTGATCCTTCTTCAACATGGTTGTATTATATTTGATAGTCTCAGTACAATGTAGTATAAACCAACACAGAAAATTGATTTTACCAATAAAAGATTGTACATCCTTTTTGCTCCTTGGTAGACTTATTTTTAGTATTGCTTTCACCCTCTCCAAATCAATCCTTATGCCATCAACTGAAACTAAATGACCCAATAATTTACCTTCCTGTACAACAAAATGTGATTTCTTTGTATTAAGAGATGAACCATATTTCCAGCATTTCAGAAAAGTTTGTTTCAAGTGTTTTAGATGTTCATCATCTGATTGTGAAAAGACTGTAATATCATCTAAGTAAATCACTACAAACTTGTCTCTTTCCCCTACAAAATCTATATCCATAGCTCTTTGAAAAGTTGCTCCGGCATTCATTAATCCAAAAGGAATTTTACCATACATGAAAGTTCCCTGGGGAGTAGTGAAATTTGTTTTTTCTTTATCATCAGGATGTATGGAAATTTCATTATATCCTGAAAAACCATCAACCATAGAAATCCTTTGTGCACCAACTACCTTCTGCAATTTTGTTCTATTTTGGGCAAAGGATAATTATCCTTCAATGAAGACCTATTCAGATTTCTAAATTCAACACACAGTCTGATTTCTCCATTATTTTTCCTGACAGGAACTAAATTAGCAACCCATGAAGAATACCTAAGGGGAACAATGATCTTGGAATCTAATAACTTCTTCACTTCTTTTTCAATTACAGGAAACAAAGATGGATTTATCCTCCTTAATTTCTGTCGGAAAGGTTTAACATTCAGTTTTAAAAGTATTTTATGTTGTATAATCCCAGTATCATATGTCTTCAAGTCTTCATAAGACCATGCAAAAACATCAACATACTCCTTTAACAACTTAATGTACTTGTTTCTCTGTTTTGTTGTGAGTGCTTTTGAAATCTTGACCATTATAGGATGTTCTGGAGTACCAATATTACAGTCCACCACATTTTCTTCTGAAGACTGTACAACAGGTTTTGAAGGTGTATCATCTTTTGAAAATATTCTTTCTAATGGCACTAAACCTTTAGGAATGAAATTACTTTTAAGTTCAATAATCTTGTGGCCAGCAATCTCATTTTCAGCAATATCTTCAAAATCTTCAACCTCATCATCTTCTTCTTGATCAATCATGGAATTGGAAAACTCACATGTCAGCTCTAGAAACCTTTTTATTTCAATGTCATCTTCAAAAAATTTCCACTACTTGACATTATCAGGAACAAAAGGTCTGTACCTAACCTCAATAGGATACTTTAGCTGTGTTGTTTTGGGAATTCTAAAATGTGTGGCTGCTAGGGCCAAATAATCAACAGTTTGGTTATGGTCCCTAGGAATATAAGTAATGTTAAAAGACAAAAAATAATTGTCTATCATATCCCATACTTCATTACAATACACTTTCAACAAATCTTGTTTCACTTGATAATTGTTCCTCACCTGCTAAACAACCAACTCAGAGTCGCCATATACAAAAATCTGTTGAATGCCTAAATATTTTGCAGCGTTCAAACCTAACAACAAAGCTTCATATTCTGCAGTATTATTGGTGGTAATAAATTCCAATTTATACATTAGATTTACTATTTCACCACCAACAGATATTAAAAGAACCCCTGCTCCAGCACCTTATTTACAAGATGATCCATCAAAGTATAATTGCCAAATATCATCTTCTTGTTCCCTAATGTGTTTAACTAGCTTTTCTTTTTCAACCTGTAACAAACCAGCAGTATTATCATCATCACTAAAATGCAGCATACAAGTACCCAAATCCTTGTCAATAGTATACAAGGGATGATTTGTAGGGTTCTTGTCATCTGTCACAATATAGGAAAATTTCAATTCTCTGTATAACCTTCTATTTTCTCCTCCAAATAGAGGAATGGTGGCATATGTTAAATCCATTTGTAAAGTCCCACCAACATTCTTTGCCCAAGATCTAGAGAGGAGCAGTCCAAATTTAGGTGTAATGTCTGCTACTACCACATCCATAATCACACTCTTCATTGGTAGCTGAGCCAAACTGACAACCATATCTTTAATCACTCCTAAACATTTTACAGCTCGTGAATGAAAAGCATACAAATCATGATAGGGTTTTGTTATACTCAAACCTAGAGCCTCCATGACATCCTTTGGCATTAGGTTGTGTGATGCTCCTGAATCCAAAAGACAGTTATGTATCATCTGTTCATGAATAGTCAGTGTGATGTAAAAAGGAGGTGATGACTTGCTTCATTTTCAGTTTTTTTAGCTAAAGCTGATCCAATAAAAATTTTATGGCTTTCTTCTTGTCAATTCACTGTATCAGAAAGAGGCTGACTGTTTGCTAAACCAATCATTTTAAGAACTGAATATTTGTAAGAAGGATTTTTCATTAACTCAGTAAAAGGCATAGGAATCTCATTTCTCCTAATTCATTTTCCAGATTAAAAGTTTGCACACTTTTGTTTACATCTTCAACTTCTACATTCTTCTTTTGTTTATCCTGAATTTGTTTTATCTCTAACACATGATCAGACTGTTGTTTAGTAGGTACAACTACCTTTTTCTTTGGATTTTGAACTACTTGTTTTGGACATGACCTCAAATTCAAAGTTTTCTTTGGCTTGGTCTAATATGCATCAGCAGTTACAGCATTCACTTCAAAATTTAAATCATTTTCTCTTTCAAACATATCAGCATCATAATATTCTGAGTTTAAAAACTCTTCTTCAGGAAAAAAACCTCAGTTAACTGCTCTCCAAAATAACTCATATCCTGGTCTTTATCCTCAAAGAATACTTCCTCTTCAATTTATTCTTCATCAACAACATTATTCTGAAGTGGGGGTGGTACTCTTTGATCCTCATCTTCTCTCCTTTTTCATTGTATATCATTGTTTCTTCTTTCTCTAGGTATGAAATGAGGTGCAAACTGTCTTCTGAATTGGTTTTGATTATTAGGGTTTCTCTTGCCTTCTTGAACATGTTTGTTTGAATTCTTTTCTAGTTCCAACTTGTTTAATTTTGCAATCAAGATATTAACTAGCTTGGCCATCTCATCTATTTTACCTTCTGCAAAATGGGATGTTGACACCCCTGGAGCTGCCTCTTTCTTACCCTTCCTGTCATATATCTAATGAACTGTATTTCCCTTCAATCTATTAGAAGCTAATATATTAGACTCCAATTCCAATGTTGCATCCTGCATGTTAACTAAAGTAACAGGTCTTGTTTCTCTTAGAAGTAGGGAAAATTCATGATCAAAAGCATTGGTGTATGTGAGTTTTGTAGATGTTTCTGAAGGTTTTATCTTTGCAATAATTCTGCCATACATTTTATTGAATCTCTTCGAAAAATCAGCTATGGTTTCATCCTTCTTTCTCCTAAGGGCTCCAAACTCAGTTATATAATATGTATGATCCTTGGTGTCACCCCATTGTCTCATGAAAAGGTCCTGAAGCTATTCTATGATAGTGATAGAATCTGTAGGCAACTCCCTGAACCATTTTCTGACCTCTCCATCAAGACTCTGTACAAACATCCTCATCCATACATCCTTAGCCTCAATATTCTGATTATCACCATAACCGAGGAAAGCCTCCCAATGCTCCTCAGCTGTGGTTTCACCTTGTCCATTAAACCTAGGAAAGTATTTCTTGTAATCACCTCCAGGAAGGGCATTCAAAGGCTAAGGAAAAATTAAAGGTGCATACCTAGCTGCAACCATTTGGTCCATCATATCTAATTGCTGATTTTGGGCTGCCATCATTAAGTTGACTGGTTTTGGTGATGGAAAGACTTGACTGCAACCTAGGTGGAATGGACTTTTACCAACTTTTAGATGAAATAGAGGAATTTTTACAGGAGATATTGTCTTTCCTTTCTTGAAGGATTGAGGATCAGTGAAAACTTGAAAATTACTGATAGGAATTATAGGCTTCAACAAAGGTGAATTTGTTCTTCTCCCTTCAAAACAGATAAAGGTGATGAAATATGTAACTGATCAGGGTTACATAGGGCTAGTGATGGTTGAGACCTTCTGATTTTCCTAGCTATTTTCAGTATCTGTTCTGGGTCTGAAACACCCAATTGTAAAGGTGAACTAGGTCTATTTCTTGTTCCAACTCCCTTAGTAGCCACTGTGAAAAACTGGTGAAAAGTGGTCTTCTAAATTTGCTGGTTTAAGTTCACCTTCCAAAAACTAGTGAAATGATAAGTATCCCAGGGAAAATAGATTTTCAAATTCATTCCTCGGCAATGGTGACAAAGATGTTAGTGTCAGAAATTGTTCCCACACTACAAGAGAACAAGCCAACACAATCTCAATAATCACAATAAAATAAAATAGGGTTTTCTAGGGTTTTCAAGGTTTTTTTGTTGACCAGTTTGAAGACAACACGGCAAACATTCATAAAACCAAAGTAAACACTAAATCATGAGTATTTGAATGACTGAGATGCATAACATATAAACCATAATCCAACAGAAAACACAATACTGAATTTCACCCACAGTTAGCAATCATTTCAAGCATAAAAACATTAAATAGGAAATGAATATACCAACTGAGTAATTAACACAAATTAGAAATGAAACCCGTCAATAATCTGAAGGGCATATAGTGCATATATTTCATAGTTTAGTCCTCAAAAAAACATAAGATTCTTTTACTTAGCTCATAAACAAAGACTGATAGCCTCCCCTTGCCAACAAAAAATTGAACCCATTGTCTTCTTTCAGACTTACATTTATCCTATTCCTTCAAAATTAGTAGAATCACTGAACCCTAACTGCTTTTGGGCTATTTACTGGATATTTCAATCTAAACCATCATTATACCAAAATAAACTAACTTTTCAAACTTAACGAATAACTAACTTTCTTGACTAACTTTACAAATCTTTAGCTGCTTCAGCTAGTAAAGCAATTCCCTTCAAGGCTTAAGCTTTCCTTCTCACTTTCAATTGATTTGTCTCCAAGTCTGCAACCCTCCTTGTTAGCTCCTCATTTTGTTGTTGCAGCTCCTAGATGGTCTGCTTTAACTCTGTGAACTGAATCTCTGTTTTCCTTTTCCTTTTAAGTGCTTCTCTTGAAACTTTAATCAATTCCTGGAAATGACTGTTAACTTCTTCCAAATCTTCTCTAAGTTTCCTGTTCGCAGAAACTAATCCATCATTTGATTTATGCATATATTCAATTTGGGAGTTGTATTGTTAAATGCTTCTTTGTAGGTTTTCTTTTTCAGAATCAATACATTTGTCTCTTGATATTGTTTGCATTCCTTGTATCCATGGGATTTTCAGTTTCTTATAGATTTCTTCATCCTCTATCATAAGATCTGTGGAGGTCACAGGAAGCTTTGGATGTTCTTCATTTTCAGCATTGCAGTGAACTTCTTCTTCAACCATCTCCTTTTTATCTAGACAATAACTCTTTACCTCATTTTGTTGTTGTTCCTAAAACATCTGATTTCGAATATCCAAAAAAATGTCAGAGATCTTAGTATCAGTGAAGGCAGATTTTTCTTTTTATTCTATTGGTTTTCTACCTTTATTTCCATCTTCACTGTCATCCAATTTCTCTCAAGGTGATGAATCCTTTATTACTGTAACCTTTTCTTTAGCCAATTTGGGATTCAGTAGCTTTTTCATGTTTAACCTAAGTTTGTTCTTCAACCTTGTCTTAGGTCTCCAAACTGCTACAACTTCTCTGAACATCTTCAGAGCCTTTCCTTGATGAGTTATTGAGGCAAATTCAACAAATTTCATTTTTTTTTCTTCTTGACACGGTTTCTTCATCACAATGAGTGTGAATTTATTGCTTAACACAAATCCTAGCTTCATTAGTAACAGGAATTCTAGACTCATCAAATAAGTATTTTTCATCCTCTTCTGATAGCACTGTAATAGGGATTTGCTTCTGCTCCTTAATGTCTTCTTTTACATCTTGAATTGATTCTGCAGGTAAATATTCTTCAACAGGCTGAGTTTCTTTCATCTCTGACCATAAAACTTTGCTTTACTCGTCATTAACTCACTGTCTAAACTCAAAGTTTTCATTTTCCTGATTTGAAGCTTCTCCTGGTTTATCATTTTCTTCATCTTTAATTGTTTTCTTTTTTCTAAGCTTCTTAATTAGAGTTTGACCTTTATCTACTTGTCTTCTATGAGACTGTTCCTCTTGATCAGTATTGAAACCTGACCAAAATATGAAGTGCTCCCATGTCTTTTCCCTTTTCTGCAATACAATACTTATGATGAGATTTATGAGCCCATGGTGAAAAACTAATTGTTTTGTATGATCCTGGTGCTCTCTCACCCTACATGACATCTTCTGTAATATTTTCAAAAATAAAAAAGGAATATTCATTTTAGATTCATGACTCGGATGTTGAAAGAATCTAAAATTATATTTGAAAACAAAGGCAAATCTACCCTCACAGGTGACATAGCTTTGCAAGACTTTAATAGGCTCAGTCCACTCAAATTTAAAGTTTTGAATTGGAACACCTTTCCCCCATTCTGCAACTACACCAGGAAGCAAATATCTCTGAGCATCAAAGGTGAAAGGCACATTTTTAAACCAGAACTCTCCCTCATCCAGAATCCCTGTTGCTTCAACTAGTAATTCCCTGGTTAATTTGAACTTCAAAGTGTCAAAAGACACTATATCCTTGTCTAAACATTGAGCAAACTTGTAAGAAACATCTGAATGATAACCTGCAATATTTTTGAATAACACTAACCATCCTGCTTCTGCAAACAATTGTGCACAATCTGGAAAGTTTTTTACTGAGCTTAAGTCTGAGGGTTCTGCCATATTGGTCTTTCCACTCTTTTTCATTTTGAACTATGGTTAAACATCTTCTATCAATACACCACAGTCTGACTGTCTTCAAATTTTAACAAACTCATAGAGACTATAGTATAGGGAAACCCAAAAGACTCTACTCGAAATTCTTTTGTTTGAATGATGAATACTTTAAATCCATTGATTAACAATTCGTCATTTAATATGGATTAAGTTCAAAACTAATACTCTGCCTTCAATTCTGTCATTAGTCATTTGTTCAGAAAAACCCCAAATTAATAAAGCTTGGTAATGGTACACGGACTACCTGTTAAAATGACTAATTTGACTACTGGAATCTTGTTATCTCAACTGTGAGGTGTCGAATTACATTCTCCACCCTTCTTTGACCACTTAGACCACTCCAACCAACTGCTCCTGAAAGCCCTAATTTTCGCTTTGTTTCAAAAATCCCGATTACCAAGCACTAATTTTTTGCCACGATCTTCACTTGCTCTTTGTGCATTTCAGATAAAAACATAATTCCATAAAGCTTTGTCTCATTATACTCTGATATCATTATTATATATGCTTTGCAAGATACCGCCACGTTTTTTCCATCATGATGATATTCCACCTGCCTCAGTGATTAAACTACAAAAGACACGTATCAAATCCATCACACAATGTGATTGACATCTCAGGTGTGAGAATCTCGAAGAAATTGAACCAAAAAATGATGATTTTAGCTTGCGCGACTTTCTTGTAGCGCCTCTATGCCTCTGTTTTTATCTTGCGCTACAAGAAAGACCAAGTTAATGATTTTCAAAATATTAAGCTAATGATAAGGGTTTAAACTTGGTTTAGGAGTTTCAATTTAACTTTTATGCTATTTTTAGACTTTTTTAATCCATTTAAGCCTTATATAAGCCCTTTGATTATAAAATCAAAGCAAAACTTGTAAATATAAACTAAGAAATCAAAAATCATGAGAATTAAAGGAAAAAATCATACTATCTCTATCAACAAAATTTTCTAGAAATAAAAAGTAAAAGCAAGCTTCAAAATATAAATAAAAGTATAAAAAACAATGGAAAACAAAAACATGACCTAGCACACCCCATACCAAATGGCATGGGCATGGAATACTAATGCAATCAGCATTTATGTCATAATAATTTGAATTTTTAATACAGCAGTAATGCCATGATAATTTGAATTTTGAATTTACTGAAGGCGGATAGATGCAAACGCATTTAAATTTTGAATTTGAATTTCAAAACCGGCCCAGTTTGAATTTGTAAACCATCCAAGTCCATAATTGGTTTGGTTATTTAACAAAATGTTGTCAATAACTACAACAATGTTCAGTCTTGCAACTGCGTATCAAGATCTGCCCCAAAATACAACTGCGAATTAGAATCTTAGCTCTCGTATTCTCTCAAGCATTCTCTACGAGATGCAATGAAGTGTTTTGTGCTTTCATGTAGATGGCGATTTCTTTGGACTTTATTACCTCATTTGGAATTCGTCAACGACCGAACATTGATAACGTTATGTTCTTTCATTCTCCAGAGATGGTAAGTTTGGAGATTTCCCCTGGGACTGACCATAAAATAATGTCAAAATGGATGAGGTGCGCATCTTTAAAACAACTGAAACAAATATTCCAAGAAATGGTTTCCACTAATTTATGAAGGTTGTCACTTTTTCATGTGATTGAGTCACAGTTTTGAAGCTTAGGAATTCAGATTTAGCCCGACTACCCTTCATTTTTGCGGTTTCATATTAATCCTTTCCATCGTGAAATTGTTGAAAAAAATTACGCTCGATGGGTTCACTACAAGTGTGACTTATTTCATAGTTCTTTGTAGTTTTTACTAACTGGAAGAAAACGAGATAGAAAGTAATTATATATTAAAGGTAAAGAATTTCTTGGATCTTACTTTGAAAGTTACATTTTAAGAGTCTTTTATTTTATTATTGGAAGAAATTTTTGAAATTTCAACCCCATGTTAAACATGGTGTTTTTTTTTTGTTATTTATATAATAGTTTTTATAAAACTTATACATAATATGAATGTGTACACATATTAGTTAGTGTAATGGGAAATTCTCATCTACTTACTTTGATGGCTAACGATGACAAATCTTTGAGCATGCTGCCCAAGTCTTTGGGCTTTTTTATGGAAAGTTGCTCAAGTGAAGATGATTTAGATTAATGATTTTCAAAAGAGAAGAAATAAATGATTAGAGAATGAAAGATATATTTTTTCAAAAGAGGATAGTTATAAACTTACAAGGATGATAAATTCTAATTATGTTTTTTAAATTGGTTTAATCATATGAAATGTTGGCTTTTTCTTGTTGATAGAAATTTGAAATAAAACAAAACAAACCCTGTATAAGTGTCACCCACATTGCTAAATAATAGCTCTTGTTTTGTTAATTTTCAATAATAAGATTGAGAAATTCCATATAAAATGCATTTTGTTAAAATCATTATATTCTAAATAAATTATATATTTTTGAAGTTTGCTCTATATTAAAGAAAACTTTATCTTCCACAACAATATAGAAAACTTTATTTTTGAAAATTTTGCTTCAAATTTAATTATAAAACATACAACTAAATATTTTATCGTTCCAAATGTTATTTTCACCCATGCCAATTAAATACGCATTACCTCAATTAATTTTTTTTCCATTATAAATTATACACTTTTCAAAATTTTGTTTCATAAAACCAAAAAAAAAACTATCTTTTATCAATCACAAATTTATAAATTAAAAATATATATAACTATAAATTAAAAAAAAAATGTTACAAATTTATAAATTAAAAATATATATATTATTTAGATGTTACAAGAGCATTTTATAAAATTTGAGAAGATGATCATGTCTTCTTCAAATAGAAATGTGAGAATATTATACATTAAAACAATTTTTTTTTGCTATCCAATAAAAATAATTCTCAACATTTTTTTGTATGGTGAAGAAGTTTCTATGATAGTTAAAGTTAAATTATAAATTTAAATGGTTAGACATCTAAAGAAACAAAAATAAGTCCTATCTTAGTGGATGAAGCTACATTTGTAACAACTAAGTGTCATAGTTTCATAGTCCATCTTTCTCCAGAAGAAAATATCAGTTCCTTGTTATTTCATAGAAATCAAAGGTAGCTTGTTACATCAACAGTAACGTCTATGGACATGGCAAAAAACATAGCTTCAAGAGTTTGTCCTCTTAGTCTAAATATAGGACGCATTTAACATGAGTGTCTCCAGTGTTCGAGATATCGAAACCTTCATCCACTTAGCTATCATCATCAAACAGATGGTACTAATCATGCACCAATGGCTAATCCAAAGAAGCACCTCTAGTAGGATATCAAAAACGTGAGGGAACATCCACCTCAGTCATCCAAAGGATGTAAGATACTGCCAAGCTCATAAGGCTTCAAAAAGAAAAAGTATGTAATATGATCAGAGCTAGAATAGTTGAAAGGAGCCATGCTCAATGCATTCACCTTCAGTTAATTCTGAGTACTAAAAAATTCCTAAAGCCCATGATAATGCTTCTTTGGATAAGCCATCAACCATATCATTGTATTCTCTAAATATGTGAATAGCATCGAGCTGGATGATGCAAGATTCTAGATCTTGAATGTTATGACACCAGCTATCTAATGAGAGAGAAGAGAGTGTTGATATGCTATTGAACCAGTTGATGATAACAGAGGAGTCTCCATGAATGTGAAGATAAGGCATACCACATAATTTGGCCGAGAATAATAAAGTCTACAGTGCAAGAAGTTCTGATCTCGAGTTTGTAATCTAACCCACACCCATTTTCATGCAAATATAATGGTCCTGGCTGAACATAATAGGAACACCAATGCATCCCAACCTATTAGCTGAGGCATCGTCAAAGAACCCAGCAGGAAAGTCAAATACATGCGGCATTCCAATAGTTCTCATTTTGAGCTTCAGTAGTGAATGAACTGGATATATTTGTAGCTGTTCCAATAAAGTGTGCATGATAAAATTAATGTATGGATTTTTATCGTCAATGATACATTTGTTTTTGGCAAGCCAAATTTTCCAAGCCATCAAAAGAGGGAGATATGTAAGATTTTTTTCCTTCATGAACCAAGAATCCACATTCTGCATTAATGATGTCTCCTTCCAAATAATAGGGACACAAATATTGGAGCTAGTATAATATAATAGTTGTCGAGTGAATCAGCAATCAACAAATAAATGGTCTATAGACTCAAGCACTGCTATGCATAAGCAACACCAGTGAGGACTGATCCAACCTATTTTGTTTAAATTGTCCCATGTATGAACACAATTGGATAGACACAACTAGTTAAAACAGATAATTTTCGAAGGAATGTGAAATTTCCAGATCCAAATGAGAGCTTCAATAGGTCAGTTAACAATAGACTTATTGGCTACCAAATCATACACCAAATTTGCTTTAACCTTACCATTCATCTTATTGAGCATCCATACCAAAGTATCAGAGCCATCTCCAATGTGAATCCCTCCATGCTGAAACCCATTAACATAATTAGTCCATAAGACCTTCCAATGACCACCCAAATCTAAATCATCTGCAAAGAGCCAATAATCAAGTGTTGAAGAAACAGAACCCCAATTGTGTGCATCAGACATACAAGAGATGTCGTAATCCTCAAGGTATAGTCTAATATCCTCTGGTAGGATATAATGAGATGAGAATCCAACAATCAGATCGATGCCAATTTTAATACTCTTGCCATTACCAGTCTTCCACCCAAGACATATGGTAATCCAAGAAATAGCTCTGATGAAACCATTCCACATATACGATGTACCTTGAACCGTGAAATAATGTTGACGAAGCCACACATCGACAGTCTTGTTTTCGAGATATTTGTGCTTAACAATATGAGACGAGAAACCATCAGCATTGAGAACTAACTAGAGAATTTTCAGACGTAATTCCAAGATGAACCATTCAAGATTCTTTATATTCCAGCCACCCAGTTCATAAGGTCTTGAGATCGTGAGCCATTCAACCAAGTGGTATTTATGATTCCCAACAGTATTCCCCCAAAGGAAATTGAATATATCGCGACAGATGTATGTTAAAATGGTACTGGGAATTCGAGCCAAAGAAAGCCAATAAACTTCCATACCCATGAGGACCGATTTGCTTAACTTAAAGTGTATTCAATAACCTTAAAAATTGCCATTATGGAATTTTTAAAGTTTCATCTTCACTAAGTGAAATACTTGCAACTTCTACAAACGAAAATTACACCATCAATCATTGAATCTACTTTCACCCTTTTTTTATATGTTTGTATGTATAAATAATTAAGAATATTATTTATGACTAAAAAATATATAGGCATTTTAATGTTTTGATGTTAATTTTGTTTATAATAAGCAAAACAATTATTTCACACTAAAAATATTATGGCATATATGACCTTGTTATGTAAATAAAACTCATATGTAAGCTAATAAGTAATAAAAATTAGTGTTTTTGGAAGAAAAAAAAGTAAGTATACAAGTAAGAAGATGATCTACAAATAAAAATAAATTTAAAATATCATATAACACACATTCATATGATTATCCTTAGCACCCACTTATATTTTGTGGTTTGAAATAGTGATATTAATACAACTTATATTATATAAGTGTTGAAGTGGTGTAATGTAGAAGCCATAATGTTAGTTTATTTGTAGAGGACCACAAGGTTAGGTCCTAGGGAGTTTGTTCATGGGTGTATCTTTTAAATTGTATGGTAGTAGTTTTTGTGACAAATTGAAGTAGACACAAGGGTACTCATGCAAATATATGAAACCCTAAATGTTAGTACAAATGGAAATTGTATAGTTTCACATGGATTTTCCCATAACTAAAGATATTTTCAATAATAATAGATAAAATATTATAATGTTTAGCTAGAAATACTATTTTATATTTCATACATTAAAACAAAATTGTTCAGAATTTCCATTAACTTTATTAATTATGTTTGTTCTATAATTAAGATCATGTTTAGGTTCTTATTATTATATTTATATAACTAGTTTTTGGGATATGATCAACAAATGTGAAAATATATTCCTAAAAGAGAATACATCATAATACAATGGTTGCAATATATGTATGACATGTATGTCAAATTACATTAATTTGTGTAAAGAAATAATAAAAGAGAAGAATTGGAATATGTTTCATGCAATGTTTACTGATTTCCCTTTGATAACGATCAAGGAACTTCTAGTTGCATTGTCATGGTGTCTTCCTTGAGACAACCATCATTACAATCCTTGCAATGGAATTTTCATATAAAATTCCACAAGCATAATGTCCTATGATTGAAAGTATGATAGTTGTTCTTCCTATGTTTATATGCATCGCCATATTTGTCATGGGGTTGTCTGTATTAATCGTTCCATTGGAAAAAATTTGGAGGTATATACAAGTTAGTGTATATGCCATTAAGCTTGTAGGTCAATACATTAGTGTATATACCAATAGCATATATACATAAAATGTTAGCTAGACATACACTTCTAGTCTTTCTGACAAATATACAAATACACTACTTGTATACACTAGGCCTAAATGTGTATATACTCGCGTATAGAACTCGTGGGATAGATTTCGTTAGTGTAGAAGAGCACCATCTCATTTAATGCTAAACTATTATTTCTTAAGCACTCCACAATAAATGTTGTGGTTGTGAGGGTATGAACCATTGGATTGATTCAACCATTGAACCTAAATTTTGCATTCAATAATGACAAGCTAATATAATTTTCTTCTCTATTATTTGTATAATCAATACATTGTATGTAACACACTTTCTATGCATAGCTTGAGCAACCCAAATCCTCATAGCCTCATAAAATCTTACCCAAATGCTCATTGCATCATAATCTACTAGCATTTCAGCTCAAAATACTTTGACATCGTGCAAAAGTTGTTGTTGACACCTTAGGACCTTATTTCACTACTTGGCCTTTGCATAAATAAGACACATCAAACATGGTGATTGAGTGATCTCATATTCAATCCAAATTAGAAAATTTTGGTGGGATTTTAATAGTGTTTATCCTAAATGGGTTGCATATGAGTTGAAGGATGAGTTCCAAAAGGTCTTCGGGGATTGGAGGAGTTTGTGAAGTTCTTTGCAATGTTAAGTGGTGATTTATAGTGCTCCTTATCCTCTTTGTTTATACACACACCAATGCATATACCTAGTATACACTAGTGCATAGATCAGGTATATACACTGGTGTCTATACTAGGTATATACATTGGTGTATATACTGGGTATATACACTTGTTCATTCTATTGTATATATCGGTATATACACTAGTGTATATACCAGTGTATACACTAATGTATATACTAATGTATACACTAGTGTATATACAAGTGTATACTAGTGTATACATTGTATAAATACCAACGTATACTAGTGTAGTGTATATTACTAGTGTACACGGTATATACACTAGTGTATATACCAAGTGTATAGACTAGGTGTATAATTGAAAACACAAACTATATAAGGAAAAATAAATTTCATAGTTGCCTAAGATTCATCTAGCTAAAGTGTTTCCAATTGTGCCTCGTTTATTTGTAAAACTCTTATACTCTCTATTGGAATCCAAAAAGGCAGGGAGGAGTACAAACAATTTTTCCAGCAGAGCCATATAAGTTGTGATGACTCGGCAATGATCAATATGCTTTCCACATTTAATCAACTTTAGTTGTGAGAGGCTGCAACCTACAAGTGGGATCTGCAAGGATTTTGAACTATTGTAGACTCCATGCTAATTCTACATACCTAAAACATGATTGATATTTATGCAAATTTGTTTAACAATTCAAAACTTATAGACCTTGTTGACAACACAACAACATTTCGCTAAATTAGTTTAGGAATTCAGGAGTTGATAGGACAACATTATTTTGAAATTTTATCTTCAAAATACTTACATGTGATTGGTCGAACAGATTATAAAGGTTGGTGGTGGTGTGCCAAAGGTGACGTTGACAATTCATAGGTTTTTTCTCAACTATGACTTTTCCTAGGTCTCTAAGGTGGTTGTGCATTCTTATTCATTTTTTGTTGTCTACCTCCATGACATACTAGCATATACACCAATGTATATACCTAGTATATACACTAGGTATATACACTTGTGTATATACTAGTTATATGCACCAACGTTTATACTAGTATGCACTGTTGGTGTATGTACTAAGTATATACACTAGTGTATATACCTAATGTACATACATCGATGTACACTGGGTTTAATATACTAGGTATATACACTGGTGTGTATATTAAGTATATATGCTAGTGTATATACTAGTTATATGCACTAGTTTATATAAGTAGTGTATATACTAGGTATATATACTAGTGTATATCCCTAAGTATATACAACAGTGTCAAGCTTCTTATGCTTTTGTTGATGCAAAGTATGAATTACACTTTGTCCTCTTCATGATTTGGTTGAAATGTGAATGGAATATCATTGCAACTATCATGGCATATGCATGGGGTATTTCTACACAATAGAAGTAGGTGGACAAGATAGTAGAAGAATGTTGATATATATTCACTTTGCTTGGAAGGGTACCTCTATAGTATTAGGTCAAGCATTTGATTGATTTGATACCCAATGTTCCTTTACTTAATGGTCCAATATACAAATTCTCTCTTTAGGTCATATACAAAAGTAGTTATTTATTAGAAGACTAATCCCTTGGAATTAATCCTACTCTTAGGCGCACATACATGGAAGCACTTTCATATATGCGTTGTGCTTCTGCACTTGTGCACATATACGGAAGCACTTCTGTATATGTGCATGCATATACAAAAGCACTTATGTATATGCACATGCATATACAGATGCGGTTTTGTATATGCTCGTGCATATACAGAAGCACTTTTGTAGATATACTAGTGTATATCCCTAGCAAGAAGAAATTGATTGAATTTAAGGGATCAATATGTCACTTATAAGGAATTGAATTGGGGTGGAGATAGATGGTAATACTCATTCCTCCCAACCACTCAAGCTACATCTAATGGACTAAATACAACCTTTTTATAGTACAGTATACATTAGTGTATGTACCCCATGTATACACTAGTGTATATACCAGTATATACACTAATGTATATACTTGGTGTATACACATATTGTATATACACTAGTGTATATACCAGTATATACACTAATGTATATACCTGGTGTATACACCAGATGTATACATCGGTGTATACACCAATGTATATACACCGATGTATACACTGGTGTATAAATGAGTATATACACTAGTGTATATACTTGGTGTATACACCAGGTATATACATTAGTGTATATACTCATGTATATGCACTAGTGTATTTTTTCATGGTATATACCAGTATATAAACTAGTGTATATACCTGGTGTATACACCAGGTATATACTCTAGTGTATATGTGTATAATGTATATATTGAATATATGTTATCATTAGGTGGCATTACTAGATCTTTTTTTAAGTCTATCAATTAAAACAAGTACATATGATGTATCCAAATAACAAAAAAAGACCTATACTTTAGTGTATATGTCGTATGTTATATCTCTTTTAGAGGGTGGCACTGATGTTTCATTTTTGTAGGTGTTAAATGGTGTTGGATACGTATGTTGAACTTTGTAGTTGAGTGTCTATGGGATTAATTTAAATAAAATATCATTTCAAACCTTAAAGTTTGGTTGTTAAGATTGAATTCCCTTAAGCAAAATCCATGTACATTGATCACACTGCCATTTTGTTTATTCATAATATACAAGAGGAAGAAGAATACTTTCTTGTAAGCGTTCAATCTTAAGGATATTTCCTAATAGAATAAATTTACTACACATAGAAAAACTTAAGTTGTTTAGTTTTATATGTCACGTCCCCACCCCTCTTCTCAACGGAGAGGACACGACCAGGATCCTATCAACCCAGGCAGGCTAAGCCCCATGAATATATATAAAATGCAATGAAAACAAAATACATATGCACAAATCTTATTCATTAAACAGTGGAAGCAAGTACATGTAATTCACAGCATTTAACATGTTCATATTGAGTTATAAAACAAACACATCTACAAGGATTTAAACACAAGAGATGCTTATCTAATTAGTATAAGCTTGTCCCGCAACCAGCTACGTTGCTGCAACGTTCCACCCAAGCATAGGCCAGTGTGCTCATCAATCTCTCAGCAACACTGCCACCCCCGATCTTGGCATGATTTCCACAAGGAATAAGGGGAACACTAGTAGGCTCATACGTAGCCAAGGATACATAAAACTCAACCAAGCCACCACAGTTGGGTTTATCAGGCTATGAAGGAGCTATAAAGGCTGATTGCTAAGCTAGTGAGCTCAATTAGAGCCATGGACACCTACACCAGATCTATCTTGACTTCTAAAACATCCACACACCCAACACAAGGAAGCATCCCCTTCTCTGCTACATAGTCCCTCAGTCCATGCCTTCCCTTCCAGTGTTATTCAGGGTGTGCAAAGAAGAAATCCATCCCTCTAGCTCTATCTATGGGGTTCCTTCTTCCATTAGGTTTATCATGATATCTTAGACCCCATGTCCTAGTTCTAGTGCCTAATTCGTAATTGAAATAGGAACCTAATATTCCTTTGGAACGCGCTTAATTGGGTTTTCTAATTCAATGGTGCAACAGGGATAAATATGGTCAAGAGAAAATTAGTGCAAATTCTTTGTTGGATCTCTGAAGATTGAGGTGCATGACACCAATTTTACTAATAGAAGGTAGACAATTTACAAAATTTACACTTCATTGTCAAATTTACAATTTTCCATGACACATTTAAAAATGACTAACATAAATGACTAATTCATATTCTTCTAGCTAGTCATTTTTTATGTCGTGAATAAATTATTCATTTATTTTAGTCATTTTTAACTCTGTCACTTATTATCTAGTCATATTTGTTTACTGGTGACTAAATTAGTCGTTTGTAGTTGGGTCAATCAAAATTGCTCATATTTAGTAGTAAATCACTTGAAAAACCTGTGTGGACTAGAATTTTTAGTCACCTAGTAGCTAATTCCTCATTTTGTACTAGTGATCTTTCTCTAGGATTCTCTAGAGATGTTGCAACCCCAAACCTCACACCCATAGAAGACAACAAGAGTGACTAAAGTTTCAAAGAGGAGCTTCTTTTTATTCCACATTACAAGGTTTGCCGCTTTACAATTATTTTCAAGACCAAAATAAGCTTCCCACCCTTCATTAATCCTTTTCTCAATGCTATAGTTCCAGTTGAGCTTGCGATGAATATCAATTCCTAGATATTTGTAAGAAGACACTTCCTCTAAGTTTCTATTCTCATACACAAAATTAGCGTAAGTGTCCTTCTTGGATTTGATAATCATAACTTTTGTTTTGTCACTGTTAACAGTCATATGCATGGTAGAGAACAAATCCTTAATAAGCCCTAGTTGCTTATCAAGATCAGATAGAAACCTTTCCAAAAGAATAATGTCGTCAACATAGAGAAGAAGGATGATGACTTTTCTAGCTAAGATTGTGCCAACACATCTTGCTTCCTCTAAAAAACCTTCTAGCTTATCGATGTAAATTCCAAATAGGGTAGGGGAGAGGGGGAAACCTTGTTTTTAACTCCAATATTACACTTAATATCTTTCAACCACCCCTCATTGCTCTTAAACTTAGCAATGACATTCTCGTATAACCTTATTGCGGAAATTGTCAACTCGAAGGGATATTTGGTAACTCTTTCCATCATGGAAGAGCACCTCAAGGCAGGTAACAAATTAAACATTGGTATATACACCTACACTAGTGTATAGTATGTACACTAGTGTATATACCAATATATACACTAGTGTATATATTGGTATATACTAGTGATCGATATATACATTGATGTATATACTGGTAATATACACTGGTGTATAAGACAACATATACACCAGTGTATATGCTAATAATATACACCAATGTATATACCGATATATACATTGGTGTATATTACTGGCATATACATTGGTGTATATACGTGGAGTGAGTCTACAAGTACTACCAGCAAGGGGTAAAATGCAAGGGTGGTATCCACGTTGTATATACCAAAGTTAAGTTGATATCGACCCTTTGTGCATAAAAATATGATCGAGACTTAATTGAGATGTCCCTACCATGAATATCCAAGATTTGAGTATGGTTTCCTCCCTTGCAAGATTCCACATTCAAGGTCTCTAGGAACTAATTCATGACACCGTGGACTTCCCTACACTAGACAATCTTCTTTAGGAAATAGGGCATCTAGTTGAGGACTATGGTTTGATCCACTCTATGGTGTATATACCAATATATACAATTGACAAAAAAGAACTGGAAATTGCCTCAAAGCTCTAAAAATATCCAATGGCAAGCAATGTAGCAACAAAGGATATTAGTGACTCTTTCTAACATTGAAGAGCACCTCGAAGTAGGTAACAAATTAAACGTCGGTATATACACATACACTAGTGTATAGTATGTACAATAGTGTATATTACCGGTATATATGTAAATATATAAGTCCATATATCGGTATATGCAGTAGTGTATATTACCAATGTATATACCAATATATATACTAGTATATGCACTAGTGTATATATTTAGTGTAATAGTTTTTTTTTAAGTTTTTCTTGCATATGATTTTTTTGGTGTTCTCTTTTAGTTTGATTCATACTACTCATGCCAATAGGTTCTTGGTGACATCAATGTCTTGGTAGCATGAGGAGTCTGAGTTCATGACTTTGTTATAATATTTCTTGGTGTGGTGCGCTTGTTTCTAAATTTTCTATTTCTTTCTTTTACATTTTTTTCGTACTATAAGAACCCCCATACACCAATAATGTCCAAGACAAGGATTATCAGTTAACAAGAAGAATTTAAAGCTTGATCAAGACTTTTTTAGTAAGGGAGGATGTTACTTCAAGAACTTTCTCATCCTTATTCATCTTTAGCTGTTTAAATTTGAGTCTATATGTATGTAATTTGGCATCTTTTACTTTCTCATTCCCTTCATAAGTACTTATAATTGTGTCTCACAACTCTTTTTACAGAATTAAGATGCATCACCTTAACAAACTCAGCTTCTACAAGACCACTTAGGATAGCATTCATTGGCTTTGCGTTAAAAGTAAATTCCAACTTATCATCTTTGGAGGCTAGCACAATTGGATTTACATAGCCAGTGTCTACAACATCCCAAACATTAGAACCTAGGGACATTAGATATGCTCTCATTCTAACCTTCCAGAATGAAAAAATTGTTCCATCAAACAGAGGGACCTTATTGGTTAAATTCCCTTCATGACTAGTCATGTTTAAGCTTACAAGCCTACCTTTAAATAAAAGGAACCCGCTATGATACCAATTGTTGAGTTTATTCAAATAAATTAAAAGAGGGAGGTGAATCAGTTATTTCTAAGCTTAAACATTTTCCAATTTTTAAACCATTATCGCTGTTCAAAAATTTACAATCATGATAATGCAACAAGTATAACGAAAGAGATGATAATAATCAATCACACACATGATAGAAACATAAACAAATAAGCAAATACTAATCATTTATATCATCTTTGTTTGAGAACCTACTCAAATGAGGATGCAACCTTTTTTTATAAGCTCCTACTTGTTGAGAGCACCAACCTTCATGTTTTTCTAGCACCCACTAAAAAATGAAATTCTCCAGCTACTACTGAGTGGAAGTACCCACTTCCACTAGTACAAGATCCAACTTGTACAGAGAAGAAAACATTTTTTTCCTAGCACCACCCTACCACCTGTATTCCTTAGATTTAAACATGTTCAGTACAATATACAAAAAACAGATATAACTATGCATGCCAACTTTGTTACACTTTTTGATCTACTTCTGTATCTACTTATTCAAACTCAGGTCTTCTTATTGCCTTTGTTATGTGTATTCTTGAAAGAACACAGGTTCCTCTTCTATTCGAATCCTCTTTCATTCTTCAATCCCCCTTCGATGGTGGTCCATGCACAAACTCTCTGCTTACAGTGAGCGCACACCCAGTCCTATCTCACCCATCCTTTTATGCATGCAAATATTTATTCCCTTCACCCATTTGTATGCCTGGATTTTTTGTTTCATAAGTGATCCAAAACCATTCAATGACTCAGGACAGGCAAGGAACCCAATCGATAAGCAATCTAAACATCGTTTACCGTTTGCCACCAAGTTCTTGAATTCATAACTACTCAAGCCTATTTTCTTTTGCATTCAAATATTCATGAAGAAACAAACCCATGTCCATCATTAATGCAACAAGAAGAAAGCTTGCTTCCACAACCTCAGTCTTCCCTCAACTCTGAGTTTCTGCAATGACGTTTTCGCAACATCGAATCCTTCCACAGTTGTCTTTTTCGACAAATTTGTTTCTGTTGTTTTGGTTCCACAAGATTCTTTTAACAATTGCAAATGCGGATTGCGAAAATTCCTGAATTCCAAAATTGACTTCCGCAATTATGCGGCCATAACGGTCCTTTCCACAATCGGATTGCGGATTGTGGATCCTCCTTCCCACTTTTCCAAAGGTGAGCTTCCATAATTCAACTCCCACAACTTTAACCACCTTGCAACTTTGCATTGTTAAACTAATCTTCGATCGTTGATCTTTGCGACTTCTTCTTTGTTCATTGATATGAGATCAAATGCGGATCTTCATCTAATCTTTGGAGACCCAATAATTTTCCTACACCTTTCTCTTACGGAATTCATTCACAACCGTCAATTCATCTGAGTCCTCTGCTTATCTGTCCTCCTTGTTGTTGGATCATATGCTTGGAATTGTGTGCTGCCATCAACCACATCACAATCTGATATGTTTCTATATGATTGCAATACCTATCATAATGCCAACACCAATTTGATGAGAAATAAAAAATTTCAAGCCTTTGAAATGAGTAATGTTGAACCAACAACAGTGTCATGAATTTTAACTCACAATAATGATATAATGATTTATTAAATCCGCATACTTATGCCAAGTGTTTGATGAACATAAAGTCTCATACATTAAAAAGATTCTTGGTAAGTTAAACTCCACTTAGCCATTCATCATAATTATTAGATGCATAAAGTTTGTTTATTGGATTTAACCTTTTCCTATTTACAAATTCCATTACAACCATTTGTTAAGATATAAAGTTAACTAGAATACTATATAAACAAAATGATACATGAATGATTCCAACCAGATCTAAAAAGAAAATGAGTGTGAAACATATTCTCTAAAGAGAATATCAAAATTGTCATTTAACAGATAAATCTCCTTCAAAAATAAGTTTTGATGTTTGAACTATCAAGAGCCAATGCTCAAATATCTGTCCAGTTCATCTCCATTGTTTTTAACAATGTTCAAATTAATAATCTTTTAACATAGCTATACTTCACAAAAAATTATATAGTTTACAAGTAACAAATGTAAATTGCACATTGATCTTCTTCATGTGAGGTATTCGTAAATATTATGCATCTACATTTAAGTTTAGGTTTGCATCTTTCTCTTCATTGGAGAACTAAAGATATGGGTACATAGAAGAAAGTGACGACCTAAAAGATTATTATGGGATTGTGTGATTTCCATAGTTGCCACACCAACCCTTAGCATGGTTGGATTTTTAGCTGTCTTTTCTACCACTGAGTTTCGAACCTTGGGACACCTGAGAAATGGAAGTCATCGAATACCAACTAAGGTGGGACTTTGACAATTTGATAAGGCTACATTATTTGACTATGTTTTCTTAATTATAATTTGTGGAATGAAAAAAAGAACTATACTCACATTTTCTATAATTCCTTATTTGTTGGATGTTCTTTTGGATTAAGATAGATACATTTAACTTTCTCAATTATGCATGTACAATGGAATAATAGTTGCTTTTCATTACACCACTTATTTACATTTGTTTTAATACACTCTAAGATTTCCATTACTCAAATTGTAGCTTTAAAATACCTATTTCACTTTCCCTAGTTTTTACAACCACTATCAATTAACACTTATTTTGGTGTAATGTTAAGTAATATAAATATTTGAAAAAAATAACCCATAAGTAGATCTTGCGTGGGGTTTAGTTACCATAACTTCTAGCTTCACTAATTATTTGCATTTTTTTAACAAGATTTTATCACAGTAATTTTGTCTTTTGAGATTATTTATGTTCTATAAAAACATATCATTTCAATTTTACTTTAATGAAGTTAGAAATTTATTTTATAATTTCTTTTAATATAATATTATTCAATTTTAAACTATTTTAATTTTGATAAAAATGATAATGATTATTAACAATAAAAATTTGACTTAATTTATTTTTTCAATTAACTTAAACTTTTCTAAATATTAAAACTTTAAATTTTTATCAATTAAATTTGTTCTCCATTAATATTAAATTTTTTTAGAAATATTGAAACATAAATTGTTTCTAAATTAATTAATTTTATTATTTTATGGCATTGTTCTAGAATATTTTTCACAATATGAAGACTTTATGGGTAGTTGGATCTCAAACAAGTAAAATATTTACATAATTCACAATATGAAGACTTTATGGGTAGTTGGATCTCAAACAAGTAAAATATTTACATAATAATATTTACATAATAAAATATCTTATTTTATGGGTAGTTGGATCTCAAACAAGTAAAATCTTTTGCCCGAATATTGATACGACTGTACTGTAGATACGGATGTGAATTTCGGGCTGCGTTGTTCGGTATGGGATGTTACACATAAAGGAGGAAGTACATAATAGTTTTATCGGGGGAGTTTATCCAGGTAAGATTTATAACAGTTTTATTCGCGGAGGATTAAAGCATATTATAATAGTCTGATTGTGATCCCTCTAGTCGCATGTTTCAGTCCATTCATTGACAGCTAGGATGTAACGGCTATTCCTAGGCAATCGTATCAGCAGTAAATTCCCTCAATTGATTACAAATTTATTAAGAAGGCAGTTAACATATATATAGCAGTAGTCCACTCTAAAGCTATTCCCCCAAAATAAGAACGAATCTGTAGGGTCGCAACCTTTGTGGCGTGGAAGCGTCCATCCCCGATATAGCTATCTAGAATGAAAGTAACGTATTTATTGGCAGAGTGGCGCGAAGAACAGAGTTATCCAGAGGGATTTACCAACATATCTTTTCAATAGCAGCAGTTCCAGTCTGGAGCCCAATGAACACTATATGGATGAATTCAACAAAGAAGGAAGTATATAACACACCAGAGACTCAATTACAACTAGACAGGAACATATAACTGTTTGTATATGGAGAGTCCATCGCGAGAAAGTGCCAACTGAAAAGAACGACTAACATTTTTTTGAATATATCTTTGAATAGCTGTAGCTCCAGTCCGGTTCCCAATAAAAAATACAGATGAATTTATATGCCCGTCAAAAAAGGTGCCAACCATAGAGAATAGCTAACATATTTTCGGATAGCTGCTGCTCCAGTCTGGTGCCCAAATAATATTAATGACATGAAATCAACAAGAACAGAAAACGACACAATCGACACAAAACAAGCTAGCAGAATTGCGAATGTATTCATTGAATAGCTGCTACTCGCCAGAACCAAGCCCGTACATTATTAATTTCGCCATCCCTTCGACATGAAATTCCGAATTGCTTATATCATTCCAACCCCATAGAAAGATAAACTACTTCATATCGGTTCAATGATATATATTCCCGTGATCCTCATGCTAGTCAGCTTAACAAGCATACAACCACAATTCCTATACCTTTGTTTTGCAACAGTGAGTTTCAAACATATATCGGAGAGCTAACGAGCGAGATTATTAGGAATGAAAAATGATTATACTGCTTATACATTACCTACCCCGTATTTTACATAATAAATTGTGAGGATTTTCTGACGTCTGAACCAGGCTAGTTGGCTAAACAGTCGAACAACCAATTTGATTGCCTAGATTCATTCCTTTTGCCGCTTTAGTCCTTATGCAGAGTCAGGAATCTAAAGAGCCCCTCAAAAGGGCCCTCTTTCAACTACTTTTCCATGTTACGAGACAACCTAAGGTCCTTGCTCAGTCTTCGACGATACTATTAACCTCTTATTTACCAAATACTTAAAAAAAAGAAATGTTACCGGGAGAAATCAGTTATGGGGGGATAAATCCTTCTATTTTATAGGACCTTTTCCTTGCCCTCCTTTCGACCCTCCCTGGGTTGACGGTGTGCGGCCCTGTCCGCTCAAACCTAACATAACAAATCTTCGACCGTATCATCCTGTATCGGGATACTAAGGAAGTTCATTATCGTTTATGGGTCAACGACTCAACGGTGAGTGAGTAGACCCACCATTATAGACGTTCCTCCACCCCATTACAAGGTGGTTGGGTAGGATTTGGCCTATTACTTACCACCTACCGCGTTGATATGCCGCCCAATGCTTTAAATAAAAAGGAGGGGAATCGGGGATCCGCCAGTAAGGTTACGCACAAAAAGAGGACCAGTAATAAGATATGCCTTCCCGCTGGTACGGGGAGTTGTCTAAACATGGGACTTTTTGACCTTTTTTTCCCGCTAGCTTTTACCAGTTTTTTGTCATGAATTTTTAAGGAATTTTCAAAATTTTCAAAAACATTGGTAGAACTTATAGAGAGTAGGTGGTGAGGTGTTTTCCTGCCACCTGATTTTATTTCTGAGCTTAAAATTGTTCAACAAACAACAGAAATTACAAATTTGGTAGATTAAATTCACCAGATTCCAACATAAAATCAGCCTGAAAAGTCAAAAAGTCCCTTAGTTAGACAGCTCCGATGCCGCCCTCCCATTCCTTCCTTACATCTTTATATGAGTGGTTGGGGTTTACTCATAGGCGCATATAGGGTGGGGTTTAAAGTATTGCTGAAACTAATGCTATAGCTTGACGACGGGATGCCCTTGGAAGGTTAGGTCACTTCGTCACGCCGCGTCCTCCTTAAGGCAATTCAATCTAAACCAATGGTGGGGTAGGTTGGTTGTTCAGCACCACTTTCTACCTTCCACTACTTGGAGGACCATCAAACAATATGGTTGGAGATAGCATTGACACCTTCCTTGCGCAGGTGCTGCTGTTATCATATGCAAAGTGATTACTTCGTGAAAGTTGGGGTACTTCGGCGATTATATTACGTTAAGTTTATCCTATCTTTCACATAAGGATTTCGTAGATATGATAAGATAAGATGTATATGGATTACTTTGTGCTATGAGGATATTAATGAGGTATCAATATAAATAAATATATCTATTATGATATTTCCCTACCTTATCTATCTTGTCAGACTGGACTAGCATTCATTATGGGAGACTTCGTTTCGTTAAGGGGATTTTCTCTTCCTAGGTAGCCTTTTTAGGCCCTTTTTAGGGGCGGAGCTGCTTGTCCAAAGGGAGAGGGCTCAGAGAGGTGTTTAGTTCTTTCCTTTCTTGGGTGGGTCGGTCGAGGCACAACTTCTGCTACGCTGCTCGGGCTACACTCTCTCCACTACTGCTTGGAGTGCAGACATTCGTTACTAGAGTGAGGAAATGGTAGTTTGTAACTTCTGCTACGCTACTAGCGCTACACTCCCTCCTGTTGAAGAGAGTAATCTCACTCGTAGTTAGGTTAGTGAGTTAGGTAACTCACGGTATTTACCTAACTATGGCATTTACCCACAGTATTATTGTTTTCTATTTCCTATTTAAACAACTCTCAATAATGAGAAAGCGAATCATCTGCCCGTGTGTTTTCTGTTGCTCCAATCTTTTCTTTCACATGATATCAGAGCCGACGGCCTCATCCTTTCATTGTTGGGGTAAGCCTTTTCACAGAGTGGAAGGCACTCTAGCTCAGAAGCCATTTGGAACAAAGATCTCATTTCTTTGTTAGCTTCGCTGCATTGTCCAGGCGGTAGCTTCGAACGCAACAGATTCGCTCCACATTTGACCAATCGCAGTGGAGTATGTGCATCCCAGATTGAATAGGTGCTATCCAGATTGCAGTGGTGGTTACTCCAGCGTGTGCATTCAGATCGAGACGACCATCAGCGATATCTTGCCCATTCAATCAAAATTAGATTTAGATCTGAGTTTGAATAGATCTCCATTGCCGAGTCAGTTTATGAGATCGAAAAAAAACAGGGGATCAATCAGAGAAGGATCCCCTGCGATCCCTGCTCATCACGCGTAGTCTCTCCAATAAGCGTCTGCAGGGCTACCTCCATCCCTCGGATCTATGGCATAGTGGCAAATCTATTTGATCGTTTCTCCCAGATTTGCACAAGTGTAAAGATTTAATCCATGGAGGAACTCGATCCGTGTGTGCTGGAATATATATATAAAAAAAAGGGGAGAAAAGCATCGGGTTCCTTGCATGCTGTGCATTGGTGAAAGAAGTTCCCACCGAATCCATCAATCAATTTGTCTCTTGTCCACAGTCCCCCCACTAGCCAAGACATCTGGTAGGCTGGCCTCTTTAAAAATCTTCGCAGCGGCCTCGCGCTCCTCCTTCAGGCCACTGAGATACCTGCAATCAAGCGAGGAAACAATCGTGGGGGCTGCAACAGAGAGCTCTGTAGCCTATTGCACAGTCCATTTCTCGGTCCATTTCATTCTTGTCTTGTCCAATATCTTATCAACAAGCTCCCCATTGCCATAATCATCCTTCACAGTGAGATTGCATTCAGTTTTTTTGCATTTGAATATCATTTTTTTTAAAAGCATGCAGGCCATCATATCAGAGTAGGATTCTATCAGAGCAGCCATCGTGCCCTTCCCCACCCGATCGGCTTTACATGCCTCGACATTAATTCCGTGACCTGTTCAGGAATTCTGTTTTGGGAACCGGAGAGGCGACAAAAGGATTCGAACTCCGGATCTTGCAGGTCGTGAGTAGGGAAAATTGACAGGATGAACGTATCACAGATCGATGCAAGAGATTTAATTTGGGAGGCAAAGAGCCCATAGCTATATGGTGTTCTTCTCCCTCCTCTCAGCATTGGGTGCCCATGAGTTTTTGTTGCACTAGGGGCATTGCTTTCCTCCATTTTCAATTCTTCTCCTATCGTTTCTCTTGTACTATGCAATTTTTCTATTATTTTAATTTATTTCAGATTTGATTTAGGGCTGACTTTGTCGTAACCCTATCTGTCGTTACTTCACCGATAATTGAAAAGAAGAAAGTGAAGAGGTGTGCACATGTAGATCGTTGTGGATTTGTTAAGATCTAATTGCAGAAGGAATTTGTGCTCTATTTTGTCCAATTAAAAAAAAAAAAAAAAACCTGGAGAGCTCACCACCAAATCATCCAATCTTATTGAAGGTTGTGATCTAGAAAAGAAGATTGATTCTTGAAGATGGTGCTACCTGAAGCAATCCCATAAGAATATGAAGAGGTAAGAAATATTTTAACACCATAAGGTTTATGGCAGAGTTTTAATGGAGATGAGTATGATGTATGGGAAATCAAAGTAATTAATGTGTTAAAATTACAAGATTTGTGGCACTTCATAGTTGAAGAGGATCCCATTGATCCAGAAAAGTTTAATGCTTTGACAGAATTTGAAAAAGAAAAAAGGAAAGTTGTTGCCTTATGTCTCGTACAAGACAATATAGACTATTCCTTATTGCATTACATTGTAGAAGCTGATACTCCAAAGAGAGCATGGGATACACTGAAAGAAGTCTTTAGTGAGGAACCAATGGTAGAGGAAGATGACTCTGTAAGTCAGGCAGAGCACCAAGAATCCCACACTGAAGTGGAAGATAGTCAAGATGACTGTGTCAAAAAGGCAGCTAGTGATCATGTAATCCTAGCAAAGGTTGTTGATCCAATTATGTTTGTTGATGACAATGAAATCAAACCTGTTAATGTAGACATGTCCAGTGATGTGAGTAATAGTCTCTTCGAGCAAGAGACAGTTGATAGCTGCATAGAAGCTACAACAGTTGTTGAGAATGAGCAACAACCACTTGACAACAACACCAAAGAAACAACAACATGTAGTCCACCCCAAAACCAAAAAACTAGAAGTCTGAGGGAGATCTATGAGCAAGATCCTTATACTGATGAGCATCTACAGTATGCTCTGTTTTCTTCTAATGCCACAATTTTTGAAGAATCAGTGAAGGATGCACAGTGGAATCAAGCAAATGAAGAAGTCAATAATGAAGTAGTTGTCATTGATGAGCAACACCAAGATGTGAATGCTCTCCAAGAAAAGCTGAAATATATTCATATTTTTTCTAACAAAAATTTTGAGTGTGCAGGTAGAGATGACAACCAGAAGAATCATGTTGAAACAGAAGATTAATACTTTCACTATGTTCCAGAAGATGAACAAGATCAACTACTTAGCATCAAGATCTAGAAGACAAAGAAAAAGAATTTCAAGTACACTTCAAGGAAAAAAGACAAGCTAAAGTTTTTTGAATGAAATGTAAGCCTAGCTAAGACATAGACTAGCAGGCATCTTTAGGCATAGACGGTGCTGATGATGTACTGCTAGTTGATATTAAGGGGGTGTGTTGAAGACAGTAATCTCACCCATAGTTAGGTTAGCGATTTAGGTAACCCACGGTATTTACCTAACTGTGGTATTTACCCATAGTATTATTGTTTTCTATTTTCTATTTAAACAACCCTGAATAATGAGAAGGCGAATCATCTACCCGTGTGTTTTTTGTTGCTCCATTATTTTCTTTCACACCTCCGTTTTTGCTTGGAATGCAGACATTTGTTAATAGAGTGAGGAAATGGCAGTTTGCTGGGGCGCAACCCGTCCCCCCCCTCAAAACACAATGTTTACTATGGCAGCTACTACGCAACGGTGTCCTTCACCTCCATGAGATCTCGCAAGGTGAAAGTTTATGCTTAGTGAATGTATTGAAAAGTATGTTTTCAAAATTATTAGTAGAGGGATAGTACTGCATATTGATGATACCATCACGGATCAATCCTTGGATGAAGTGCATGTGGATTTCGATATGTTTTGTTATTTGTTGTTGTACTGGACCTTTACAAAACTTCAATGTACTCTTATTATCACATCGAAAAAGAGTTAGTCAGTAAAATTGTACTCCAAACTAGTATGAAGAAGTGTAGCATCCAATTAGCTTTATATGACATATATAAGGCATAAGTTTATACGGTTTATTCTATAGCATTAGATTCTGTGATTGGTTCAGCAATAAGTAATTCCATGGATGTTGTTGATCCAGTAGTCGTTGATGCTATTGATTTCAATCCAGCAGTAGAAGTCGATCCAAGACCAGAAACAGTAGACCCTAGTAAAACCAAAATCAGTATATTAGAATTCTTTTTTAGTTGAATAACCTCCTGCAACACTTCCCTTCTTCTACTAAACCTCTCGGATCGGGATCCCATGCACATTACATTCTGTATTTAGCCATTCCACACTAGCTACTATAAATCGATCATATCGACTAGTTGCTTTTGTGCATTACTAGCTAAGTAGGTAGTTCACTTCTACTCCAAGAAGTAGCTCAAGACGAATCTGAACCCTATTCAATTTGATTCTAGAGAATATTAAGGAAACATCAAAAGGAGGCTTAAATTCTTAAATGTTGTGTGAAGGGTAAGAGATTGGAATGTCTTCCTCTAGTAAGGGTGGCTCATAGAGCTTCAGGTTGTTTGCATCTATAACATTATGAATACCAAGTTGTAAGGGTAAATCCAATGGATATGCACCAAAAATGGCCCAAAGTACAACATAGACACTAGCAGGTCTCCATTAGTATATAGTTGCTTCTTTATTGGTCGCGGCTAGTGGGCGACACTTCCTTGGTTGTTGTGAAGGTTGTTTTGTAACATCTTCCATGGATGTTATTGAGTAGATTTTCGGCCTCCCCAATCATTTTGTTTTACAATACTATGGTAAAATGTTATCTAAAAGTGGAATAGTTTCAAGAAAGAGGTGACATCAATGGAAATGTAGGTTTTGCTTGTTCTTTCCGCCTCAAAATTTTATTTGCAAATAGGGACAAGTTGAGGTTGATTGACTAAGTTTTACATATCGAGACAACTCATCCTCTCCATGCAAAAATCAAAGAAAAAGGTGGTAATCTAAACCAGGAGGAGATTGATTCCTTGCATTTATGTGAGTCGCATTAGTGTATGAGATTATTTATACATCTGGGCTTCCAACTTTGCCTCTATCCAGGGACTTGGCCAACAACAGGTATATTGTGTCAGCTTCAAGCTTGTCATTGTTGGGAATGAATTATTGTGTATTTTGAGTTTGAGTAATTTCTATGTATTCTTGCATATTTGTGGTGAGTTAATTATGGATGTGTACTACAGTCTCTTAACGGTAAATCGGATAGTTGCATAGGTGAAGAATCTATAAAGGTAAGGAGCCTTGATTTCTTTTGCATTTTGGAATCCCGTCCCCAATGGTGGGATCCCTCATCTAGAAAACCTTAGTTTTCTTTTTTGTGTGTTCTTTTCCACCTGTTGCTTTAGACTGTTGATGTGATGCCACCTTCTCTATCACTCTATCACTGCTATCATCGGCTATTGAACTCGCAGCTCCACCCACTAACGTTGCATAGCTTCTCAATTCCCTGCATACATGAAGATCCAGAAATGAAAATATTAATGTTTCCTTATATTCTCTGTTTCACATGTTGCATTTTTCATTTTCAATTCATAGGGTAAAAAGGAAATGACAATTTAATCTTCATTATAATCAATGCATTTCCAATTCTTTGAAAATTTGCAATTCATTAACCAATAATTAAATATATTGGTTCCTTTAATGCAAATCTTAGGAAAATAATTTCAAGCGTCACAAGTGGACCTGACACACCCAATCCCAGGGTAATTAACAACAGCACAAATTTAACCGGCCTCATAATTCCGTGCATTTCTGGAAGCATAACCATCATTAGTTGTGTTAACATTGGAAAATTACCCAAGGTTGTAAAGGCTAATCCCAAGTAACAACAAAAACCACTTTTAAAGAGAAGACTGGATTTTTTCTCTTCCAAGAGGGATCTCTCACAAAATATTAACAGGGCTAGATATGTATAAGCAAAACTGTTTGTAATTGGTAAGATTGGTTGAAACTGAACACATGACCATTGGGCTATGGAGTCAAAATATGAATATAGATAAACAAAGCTTTTGCATGGAATTTTTAAATAGAGGCAAGATAGCTACTTAGTCACAGTCAAAATTTAATTGTCTCGTGAAAAAAGGAAGAACATGAAAAAATCATTAACATAGAGCATTGTAAAAATGAATTCTGTATCAACTTTAGAAGAAAGGTTTAGTGGACATCTCATAAGAACAACTAGAGCATAGTAAATATGAATTCTAAACTATTATACTCTCATTTCAGACATGAAGGAAAACATAATGGAAAGATAAAACTTGAAAAACATTCACATAAGAAGGGAAAGTACAGATTGCACCATGAAATAACACATCGATCTTTGAAAAAACACCAACTTGCAGCACTGTAATTAAAGAAAAACTTAAATACACAAGTTTCCAAAATCTCATGGGTTCCAACCCTAAAAAACATCAATTACATTTGAATTTATAGCAAAATAACCTCTACTTAACCTTAAATTCGAAACCTAACGAAACTCTAAAATTAAAAATAGTTACAAGAAATTTCCTTCATTTCAAGATATGGACTACTGGACAATAGGCTTCAAAGTACCTCATGCATATCTCTAATGGTGATAGTTGTGTGAAATAAGAAATAGGTTTTTGTAACTGACCATGTGCCTGAAAAAACCCATGTCTTATTTTTCTCTTATTCAACTTCAGCTCCTCACAATCTTCCTTTGAAACTGATGACTCAAATAGTAAACTTGTAAATTTATGGAAAAATACCCTGTTAAGATCTTTTAAATTATCCCAACTTGTGATATCTGTGTAAAACTTGAAGGAGGTTTTTGAAGGTAATCCTATGATAAAGAAAAATCTCTATCATTTTCTTTAAATTCAACTCCATTTGGATGAAACAATTCTTGGACTTTGATGGCTAAAATAGTCTTTTTGAAAACCTAAATATTGCCCTGTAAATATTAGTTTGTTTCTCCCAATCCATAAGACCTATGTAAAACTGAAGGAGGTCTTTGCATATTATTGCGTGCTGAATAAAATCCTCTCTCAATTTTCATAAATGTTTCTTAATTTGTCAAAACCAGTCGATTGAAATAACTGGCTAAATTTCAGCCTTCCATCTGCAAAATTTACATCAGATGTCATTATCATGAGAGTTTAATCTTAACCCAAGTGAGAAATTTATTTTTCACGCAGTCTAAAAATGGAAACATAAATCCATAGCATCAACATTTGATATTTTGGACATCATCCATATTCAAAACCAAATCATATGCCAGTGAAATGAATCTTAACCGTAAACCCATTTGGCATATTGAAGTTATAACAACACGTGTTTGCAATTGGCGCACCATTTAAATTTTCGCTGATTTTGAAACTTATTTTCTTCATGCTTTTTAATATAGCAAAATTGATGTTGGTCATTGGCTGATTTCAGCTGCTGATATGACCTTTCATTTTACCCATCGTTTAACAACATTCCACAGATCTCAATTGTTGTTTTATCTGTGCATGTTGAAATAGCAAAATTATTTCATGCCATCAATCTATTTTGCTGAGTGATGGATGTTATCCACTTGTATTGACCTACAAACTAAATAAAAATTCTACAAATCTCCTTTGGAAACATCATTGGCCAAACTTATCCAAATTTACTCTAGTAACCTTGCTTTCCTTCTGTGTAATTGCCAGCTTACGTTTTAGGTTTTCTTTCTCAATCCTTAAATTTGATGCTTGCATCTCAAATTCATGGTTGGAGGATCTCAAGGCTTGATTTTCTTCTGTAAGAATTGATACTTGAATCTCTAATTCCTGTATACCATGTTTATTGGTATATTGTTCCTTAAAATTCTGAATCTGGGATAGTAGCTCTAAATTTATATGCCATGATCTTGGATTTCCATTCTACATTCATAGTTCCACCAATCTTTCTTTGTAACTGGACAACAATATCGATGGTAAGTGAAAACAAGATCATCAGCCAACTCTAATGCAGGAACCCAATTACATATTTATACGATCCCTATTGTATTTATTCAATCCTAATACGAGTTCCTATATCCTTCCTCATGGTGGCACCCAAGAAGGAATGCATGAGATTTAGCTCATCACAGATAAAATATCACTTCATGTAATTTCTTCCTTCGGTGGCTGTTTATACAAAAAACCTGAAACCGCATACAATGCTTTCCTCATAGTGATTTCATCTCCAGATAACTGGATGAGTTCATCTAAACTAAAAACAACAGGATGGAAACTCATTTTTCTTGGTATCTGAATTTTAGCACTGGACTCGCTTCCTAATTTTTGAATGTTATTTCCACCTGTATTGCAAGAAACGATGGGCTACCACCACATTAGCATGTAAAAATATGCACACGACCTTTGTTGGATGATCTTCGTGGATTATGAATTTCATAATCCGTGCATATATAAAAAAAAAAATTTGTGGTAATATCCCACATGCCAAATGAGGTTGGCACTTTCAGACTTTATATACCCTAACAACTTTTATATATATCAAGTAACAACGTGTAGTGCTCTTTGGGAGCTTGCCGTTGATGTGGCAGGTGCATGCGATCATAGGCTTTTGTTGTTGAGCAGCCTTGTGCCAAATATAAATTTTTTAATAAAAATAAAATCCCCTTTGTTCATATTTTACAAATAATAAACCTTAGTAAAATAAATATTTGACTAAAATACAAATTGAAATATAAACCCAATGTTTATATTTTTATTTTAAAATGAACAAAATTCGTTCAATTTATAAGGATTCATTTCTTTTTACTCAAAACGCCTCTAACCCTTTATCTTACTAGAGACGAAAATTCCATGCATCATTCAACCAAATAAAACCTTACAACTGCTAGATCACCAAGGGAACTTTAAAATTTTTAAAAGCGATAATGGGTGATTCCATGAAGATGGGTAACACTTTTTGGCCAAATTTGGCGATGAAAACCTGATTTTTTACTCATGTGCTAGATAGAAGCCCTCAAAACGCATATATGCCATGTGAATTTTGACTTGCAGTAAAAAAACAAATTGTAGAATATTATGTTGGCTTCATAGTGATATTTTTTTTAAAATATTCCGATGTCATTTAATGTGTGAATTTTTGCATTTAATGAACTGTGTGACCTTAAAAATTTGAAGAAGCTAATAAGTGGCTCATGTCCACGTAGATTAATTCAATCTTGCATTACTAATTTAAAAAAAAAATATATATGAGCATGATCTACATAAAATGCAGTGTGATGTGCATATTTTTTTGTTAATTTTTTTCGCATTATACAATTATTTATTATTTTTCGAAAGTGACCACATTCAATTTCAGCATCGTTTTAAACACATATTTGTCCACGTAAAGAAAATTTTTCTATTTTTTCAAAAATTGAAAAACCAAAGATACCATTTTGAAGAGGACATGTCGATATGTGATGTGTGCATTTTTAAGAATTTTTTGGCTGTGTATATTTAACTCTGCGGATTTTTCTTTGAGCTGCTTCGAAGTTGCAGTGTGGTTTTCTAAGTATAAGTTTTAGAAGTAATTAAAAAATAAATATCATATGAATGCCAAAATGCCTGTATGATACCTCAATGGATACAAGATTCGTTGGTGAATCTATCGGTATCAACTCCGCTCAGTTATGTGCTAGGAATGGTAGGGTTTACACCTCTACAAGGCACAGGAAATTTTCCATTTGTTTGAATGTGGGCTAAGTCTGTTTTTTTAAGCCCTCGACCGAGGTATAAACCTTCACCGAGGTATTTAAATACCTCGGTCGAGGTATTAACAAGACCTCGACCGAGGTATTAGCTCGGTCGAGGTCCTTTAAAGCAAAAGCCCGCGAGTGAATTCAAACATTAATGTCACTCCAACTACAAACATTAATGTCTTTCCCACCCAAATTTTTAATCAAACTCTATATAAACATATAATTCATACTAAACTAACTCACCTTCAAAATTGCCTAATTTCATTGAAAAAAGTTTGTTTTGTAATACAAAGTTATCATTGTAGATTGTTTTGCAGGTATCAATTTGGATTGTTGATCAATCACAATGGGAAGTAGCCAACGTCGAACAAAAAGAAATGAAAGAAATCAAAACAAAATTGAAGAGAAAAGAGAGAAAGATAAACAAAGGAAGAGGAGAAAAAGAACAATCTTGAGAGAAGAAGAAATTCCAAATGAAGCTATGATGGAGGAAGCAAATTTCATTGATATAGGTATAATTTCAAAGTTATGCAATTTGATTTTCATTTTCATAGTTTACAATTTGATAGATTTCATAGTTTACAATTTCATAGTTTACAATTTGATAGTTGATAAATTTCATAGTTTACAATTTCATATTCATGAATTTACAATTTGATAAATTTTCATGAATTTACAATTTCATAAATTTACAATTTCATCAATTTACAATTTACAATTTACAATTTCATCAATTTACAATTTCATAGTTTACAATTTCATAAATTTCATATTCATGAATTTACAATTTCATAGTTTACAATTTCATAAATTTACAATTCTATCAATTTACAATTTACAATTTACAATTTCATACCTTTACAATTTCATAGTTTACAATTTCATAAATTTCATATTCATGAATTTACAGTTTCATAGTTTACAATTTCATAAATTTACAATTTCATAGTTTAGAATTTCATAAATTTACAATTTACAATTTCATAAATTTACAATTTACAATTTCATAGTTTACAATTTCATAAATTTCATATTCATAAATTTAAAATTTCATAAATTTACAATTTACAATTTCATAAATTTACAATTTCATAAATTTACAATTTACAATTTCATAGTTTACAATTTCATAAATTTACAATTTACAATTTCATAGTTTACAATTTCATAAATTTCATATTCATGAATTTACAATTTCATATTCATATTCATGAGTCTCTTTTTTGGTGAGAGAACTAAAAAGTTTATCTAAATTCAATCAACTTATGTAGGGATAGATCCTGGCCAGCCATCACAAGATCGTGCACCCTCCGATTTCTCAAGAGTAATTGGGAGCTTCAATGATGTTGGAAAGTCTACAAATTGTTTAAGCGGGTTGGATGATGCCACGCAAAAAG
>LPNX010088726.1:0-12532 GCA_001517045.1 Pseudotsuga menziesii | reverse complement strand
GTACACATTTTAAACATGAAAATTATAAAAACATACATTTACTAAATTTGAAAACAAAATTATAAAAACATACATTTACCAAATTTTAAAACAAATTTTATAAGTTTATAAAAAAAAAAATTAAATTCCATTTAAATTGAAAAACAATTTAAATTGTTACCTCTTGGCTTCGACATTGTGACGAGGTTGGGTTGCTTTGGGGTGCTTGGGTTGCTTTGGGGTGCCAATATTTCCGTCGCTGTTCCTCGGTCAAGCATCTGCTTGTCAAATGTCGAAAAAGATAGCCGGGGCCCCCGCGGCCCCTTTTTATAATTTTTTTGGACAGAGGCACCTCGGTTGAGGTATGTACCTTAACCAAGTTCCATACCTCGACCGAGTTAATACCTCGGTCGAGGTATTTATTAACCCTTGGTTGAGGTTTTAATACCTCGACCGAGGGTTAATAAATACCTCGACCGAGGGCTGAACAAAACCTCGGTTGAGGGCTTCATAAAACCTCAGTCGAGGTGTTAATACCTCGGTCGAGGGTTTAATAAGCCCTCGACCGAGGTACTTTTTTAATTTTTGGAAAGATGCGCTTGCCAAAAAGTGTTACCCAGGTCCGTGGATTCACCCTAATACCAATTTCAACAAAAATAAATTTAGTGCTAATAACTAGCTCCAACTAGGGATGCTATCGTCCCTACGAGGTAGAAAAGAACCCGTTAGACCAGGTGCCAATTCCATTGGGTTCCCAACCTTTCCTGAAATCCTCAACATGTTCAAACCTGTAACCTATCGGCCGAAACCATTTTGTAAACAAATCCCACTCTGTCAACCTATAACATGTCACCTGTCACCTATCCATACTCTAAAGACTGAAAGAAACTGTAACTACAAAGCTTAACATATAATTGATCTGAACTTGAAATTGACATTGCATATAAACTGAAAACAGTTGATAGAAATGTTCACCATGTCGAACCTATTCACACTTACCCAGCCTACTTAACTTATTATCGATGCCCAATAAAGTAAAGTATGACTTCCACTGAAACCAATCAAGCAATTTTTCTAATAGTTCTGCTTCTTCCTCATGCTTGATTAAAATTAGAACATAGGCACATAATGACAAAAGGTTATGATGAAAAATTTGTCCTTTTCTACAAACACATACCCAACTACCCCATCTGAAAAATTTATCCATGTATTCTGCTACTAGATAATAAAAAGCATGACAAATTTCAAAATACTCAAGCATTTGCTTACTATTAGAAGGATGTCCAAAAATTAACTCCTCTTGCGTACTCTCAAACTGATCTTCAAAAGAACTTTGAAAGGAACTCTCATGATTGTTTTCAAATAAAATATCCATAATTTCATTCAAAATTTCTGAATTTAAAACTTCATCTTCCTTATATGCTTCAACATAAATATCAATATTTTCTCCAATAGAATCAAGCAAACAAAATCATTTTTCTTGAGATGAAATTTTTGAATGTGAAAGAGTTAAAGAACCATTTATTTGAGAACCCTTACCTATTTCTTTGTAATCCAATTCCTCATTGCAAACTACTGATTTTTCCACATGCTAAGATTAACTGTGTGATTGTTCATCCTCCTAATCTTCCACTTCTAAAAAGTTCATGAAATTTTCCATATCCTCGAAATTCGGTTTTTGTTTAGAGGCTTTAAGTATTTGTCTTAGCACTTCAAATGAAGAATAACACAAAGGTAATCCGTCACCTTCAACACACCCACTATCCTTTCTTTTTTCTTCCTTTTGACTTTGAATTACAGTCATATTTTCTTCACTAATAGGCCTTGAATTTACAAAATTTATAGCTTTTTTTTTGGGTACAACATCCAAATATTCATCCTCATATTCATCATATATGGGCATACTGAAATATTTTTTAAAATCACCACTAAAAAAATTGCAACAAGTTGATTGAAATATTCTTAAAACAAATTAGTAAAACCATCTTCTTTTACATCACTAGGTTGATCATCTTTTTTCTCACAAAAAATAGAATTGGCATGCAAGACAAGTTCTTTTTGCTTATGTGGCTCAACCAATTCTAATTTGTTTTCCATTTGATCACCACTATCTGGGTCTGAAATTTGTTTAGATAATGTAAGATTGTCTTCAACTTCCAAACAATCAATAAACATGTGTTTCAATGTGACTGACTTTCTCTCCAAAATAAGTAATGACAGTTGAGGAGGAAAAGTAGTTGCATAATAAAGTTTAGTAGCATTTTCAAGAGGATAGATTTCTTTTGCCATGTTGTAATAAAAGCTTGCAAACCTCCTATTAAAACTAGACATGGTTTCACCCTCCTATTTCTTCATGGAATAAAACTCTGAAAGTATTTGGTCCAATGACCTCCTCTTACCCCAAAATTTCAAAAATATGTCAAAAAATGCTTCCCATGTACTGATGTGTTCAAGCTGTAAGTGCCTAAACCCTTCCTTAACATCTCCTTGCAAGGATTGGGAAAAATCCCTCATGCAAGCATCATCATGTTCTACTTCAAAGAGGTCAAGGAAATGCTCAACGGCTTGTAAATGTTTTTCAACTGCAAGTTTCTTGGATTCTCCATAAGAATTAGGAAGGTATTTGTAGTGATTTGTAGGAAAATAAGAAGAACATGGGGTAGATGAAGTGGTCTGTATTAGTTTGGAATATTGGAAGAAACGGGGCTATGTGGGACGGATGTATTGTCAACTTTGGTTTCATGAGGCTCACAAGGATGATATTTAATGTCACATGGTTCAAAAAAAGGATCTTGATCAAAATCAAATGTACAAGATGATGAAATACTTTCAGTTTGTAAAGAAGGATAGAGGAGTAAATTCATGGTTTTGTTTTGAGTGCAATGAACAATGGAAAACTGCTTTGACAATCTTAGGAAAAGATTGGAAAAAATTTACAAGAAAGGATAAGACATCTTGGATAAAAATGAAACTTGAGTACCTTATCTTTTCATCATGCATTTCCATGTTTTTCAAATGAGCTCATTTCCCTAGTACATTCTGTCGGTTCTCTTTCAAAAATTGATCTTTGGATCTTGCCACCAGTGGAGTCACTGAAATTGGATTTTTTTAAAAATGGAGTTGCCAGGAGAAATATTCACAACCTTGTTGATGTTTATCTATTTTTCACCATCAACAATCAAATTTGAAACTATGTCGTTCATAGTCAGGGAAGATTTGAACTTTCACTCCCTGACAACGACGCTAATTTGTTAACATTGGAAAATTACTGAAGGTTGTAAAGGTTATTCCTAGGTAAAAGCAAAAACCACTTTTAAAGAGAAAACTGGTTTTTTTCTCTTTCGAGAGGGATCTCTCACAAAATATTAACAAGGCCGGATATGTATAAGCAAAACTATTTGTAATTGGTAAGGTTGGCTGAAACTGAACACATGACCATTGGGCTATGGAGTCAAAATATGAATATAGATAAACAAAGCTTTTTCATGGAATTTTTAAACAGAGACAATATAGCTACTCAGTCACAGACAAAATTTGATTGTCTAGTGAAAAAGCAAGAACATGAACAAACCATTAGCACAGAGAATTGTAAAAATGAATTCTGTATCAACTTTAGAAAAAAAGGTTTATTGGACATCTAAAAAGAATAGCTAGAGCATAGTAAATATGAATTCTAAACTGTTATACTCTCATTTCAGACATGAACGAAAACATAATGGAAAGATAAAGCTGAAAAACATTCAGATAAAAAGGGAAAGTACAAACCGCAACATGAAATAACACATGAATCTTTGAAAAATGCCAACTTTCAACACTGTAATTAAAGAAAAAATTATATACACAAGTTTCCAAAATATCATGGGTTCCAAGCCTAAAAACCATCAATTACATTTGAATTTATAGCAAAATAACCTCTACTTAACCTTGAATTCGAAACATAACTGAACTCTAAAAATATAAACAATTACAACAAATTTGCTTCATTTGACGATGTGAACTACTGAACAATAGGTTTCAAAGTCCCTCCTACATATCTCTAATGGTGATAGCTGTGTGAAATACAAAATATTTTTTTCTAATTGACCATGTTCCCGATACGACCCATGTCTTATTTTTCTCTTATTCATCACCATCTCCTCAGAATCTTCCTTTGAAATTGATGACTCAGATAGTAAAGTTGTAAATTTATGGAAAAATACCCTATGACGATAATTTAAATTATCCCAACCTATGATACCTGTGTAAAACTTGAAGGATTTTTTTGAATATAATCCTGTGATGAAGACAAACCTCTCTCATTTTCTTTAAATTTAACTCCATTCGGCTGAAATAATTCTTCGACTTTGATGGGTAAAACAGTCTTTTTAAAACCCTGAAAATTGTCCTGTAAAGATCAATTTGTTTCTCCCAATTCTTAAGACCCGTGTAAAAATGGAAGGAGATCTTTGTATACTAGATCATGATGAATAAACACCTCTCTTAGTTTCTGTAAATGCTTCTTCATTTTTCGAAAACAGTTGATTGAAATAATTGACTAAATTTTAGCCTTCCATCTACAGAATTTACATCAGATGTCATTATCTTGATAGTTAAATGTTAACCCAAATGAGAAATTTATTTTTTACGCAGTCAGTAAATGGAAACATAACCCTATAGCATAATTATTTGATATATTTGGATGTCATCGATAGTCAAAACCAAATCATAAGCTGGTGAAATGAATCTTAACCGTAAATCCATTTGGCATATTGAAGTTATAAAAAAACGTGTTTGCAACTTTCACACCATTTAAAATTATGTTGATTTTGCAACTTAATTTCTCCGTGCTTGCTAATATAGCAGAATTAATGTTGGTCATTGGATGATTTCAGCTGCTGATGTGACCTTTCAATTTACCCATCATTTAACAACATTCTGCAGATCTCAATTGTTGTTTTATCTGGGCATGTTGAAATAGCATAATTATTTCATGCCGTCGATCTATTTTGTTGAGTGATGGATTTTCGCCACTTGTATTGACATGCAAACTAAATAAAAGTTCTACAAATATCCTCTGGAAAAATCATTGGCCAAACTCATCCCAATATACTCTAGCAACCTTGCTTTCCTCCTATGTAATTGTTAGCTTACATTATGGGTATTCTTTCTCAGTCCTTAAATTTGATGCTTGCATCTCAAATTAATGGTTGGAGTATCTCAAGGCTTTAGTTTCTTCTGTAAGCATTGATACCTGAGTCTCTAAGTCCTGCGTAATAGGTTTATTGGTATATTGTTCCTTAAAATTCCGAATCTCGGACTGTAGCTCCAAATTTATATGCCATGATCTTGGATTTCCATTCTGCATTCATAGTTCCACCAGTCTTTATTTGTAACTGGACAAAGATCCCTATGGTAAGTAAAAACACGATCATAAGCCAACTCTAATGCAAAAACCCAATTACATATTTATCTGATCCCAATTGTGCATCTTCAATCCTAATACGAGTTCATATATCCTTCCTCACAGTGGCACACCAGAAGGAATGAATGAGATTTATCTCATCACAGATAAATGATCACTTAATGTAATTTGCTCCTTCGATGGGTGTTTATAGAAAAAACCTAAAACTACATAGTACGCTTTCTTCATAGTGATTACATCTCCAGATAACTGGACGTGTTCATCTAAACTAAAAACAATAGCCTAGAAACTCATTTTTCGTGATATCTGAATTTTAGCACCAGAATCGCTTCTTAATTTTTGAATGTTATTTCCACATGTATTGCAAGAAACGATGCACTGCTACCACATTGGCATGTAAAAATATACACACGACCTTTGTTGGATGATCTTCATGGCTTATGAATTTCATAATCCGTACATACATTAAAAAAAATTCTTGTGGTAATATCCCACATGCCAAAGGAGGTTGGCGTTTTTAGAATTTATATACCTTAACAGCTTTTATATATATCAAGTAAAAACATGTAGTACTCTTTGGGAGTTTGGTGCTTAGGTGGAGTTTGACTTGTTTGCATGCTAACTTTTCTTGAATGTTTATGTGGCAGGTGCATGCAATCATAGGTTCTCAGTGTTGAGCGCCCTTGTGCCAAATATACATTTTTTAATAAAAATAAAATCCCTTTAGTCCATATTTTACAAACAATAATCCTTAGTAAACTAAAAATTTGACTAAAATCTAAATTTAAATATAACCCCAATATTTATATTTTTATTTTAAAATGAACAAAATTCGTTCAATTTATAAGGATTCATTTCTTTTTTCTCAAAACACCTCTAACCCTTTTTCTTACGAAAGATGAAAATTCCATGCATCATTCAACCAAATAAAACCTTACAACTGCTACATCACCAAGGGAACTTTGAAATTTTTAAAGATGATGATACCAATTCCGACAAAAATAGATTTAGTGCTTACAAATCGCTCCAACTAGGGATGCTATCCTCCCTACGGGGTAGCAAAGAACCTCATAGACAAGGTGCCAAATCCATTGGGTTGTTCCCAACCTTTTATGAAATATTCAACATAATAAACCTGTAACCTGTCAACCGAAACCATTCTGCATCCCACTCTGTCAACCTGTAACATGTCACTTGTCACCTATCCATACTATGAATACAAAAAACAACTATAACCGCAAACCTTAACTTGTAATTGAACTGAACATGAAATTGAAACTGTAAATAAACTGAAAAGTGGTGATAGAAATGCTCGCCATGTCGATCTTATTCACACTTACATACTCTACTTAACCGAGCACCGATGCCCAATCAAGTAAACTATGACTTCCAATGAAGCCAATCAAGTAATTTTTCTAATAAATATGCTTCTTCCTCATGCTTGATTAAAATTGGAACATAGGAACATAACGACAAAAAGTTATGATGAAAAATTTGTCCTTTGTTGAAAACACATAACCAACTATCCCATCTAAAAAACTTATCCATGTATTCTGCTACTCTATCATAAAAAGAATGACAAATTTCAAAATACTCAATCATTTACTTACCATTAAAAGGATGTCCAAAAAGTAACTCCTCTTTCATACTGTCAAACTGCTCTTCAAAATAAATTTGAAAGAAACTCTCATGACTATTTTCAAATAAAATATCCACAATTTCATTCAAAATTTCCAAAATTAAAACTTCACTTTCTTATATGCTTCAGCAGAAATATCATTATTTTCTCCAATAGAATCAAGCAAACAAAATCCTTCTTCTTGAGATGAAATTTCTGAATATGAAATATTTAAAGAAGCATTTATTTGAGAACCCTGACCTCTTTCTTTGTAATCCAATTCCTCATTACAAACCACTTATTTTTCCACATGCTGAGATTGACTGCATGATTGTTCATCCTCCTCATCTTCCACTTCTAAAATGTTCATGGAATTTTCCATATCCTCAAAATTATGTATTTGTTTAGAGGATTTAAGTCTTAAACCATTCCTTAACATCTCCTTGCAAGGATTGGGAAAACTCCCTCATGAAAACGTCACCATGTTCTACTTCAAAGAGGTCAAGCAAATGCTCAAAGTCTTTTAAATGTTTTTCAACTGTAAAGTTCTTGGCTTCTCCATCAAACTTAGGAAGGTATTTTTAGTGCTTTGTAGGAAAATCATGAAGAACATGAGGTAGATGAAGTGGTATGTATCAGTTTGGAATATTGGAAGAAACATAGATATGTGGGACCAATGTATTGTCAACTTTGGTTTCATGAGGCTCACAAGGATGATATTTAATGTCATGTGGTTCAAATGAAGGATATTGATCAAAATGAAATGTATAAGATGATGAAATACTTTCATTTTGTAAATAAGGATAAACAAGAGTAAATTAATGGTTTTTTTAGTGCAATGAACAATGGAAAACTGTTTTGACAATCTTAGGAAAAGATAGGAAAAAAATTACAAGAAAGGATAAGACATCTTGGAGAAAATGAAACTTGAGTACCTTACCTTTTCATCATGAATTTCCATGTTTTTACAATGAGCTCATTTCCCCAATAGAATCAATCAGTTCTCTTTGAAAACTTGATCTCTGGATCATGCCACTAGTGGAGTCACTGAAATTGGATTTTTAAAATTGAGTCGCCGGGTGAAAAAATGCACAACCTTGCTGATGTCTGAATATTGTTTCCCATAAACAATCAAATCTGAAACTATGTCGTTCATACCCAGGGAATATTTGAACTTTCATTCCCCGACAATGGCGCCAATTTGTTGACACTGAAAAATTACCCAAGGTTCTAAAGGCTATTCCCAGGTAAAAGAAAAAATCACTTTTAAAGAGAAAACTGGATTTTTTCTCTTCCGAGAGGGATCTCTCACAAAATATTAACAAGTCCAGATATGTATAAGCAAAACTATTTGTAATTTGTAAGATTGGTCGAAACTGAACACATGACCATTGGGCTATGGAGTGAAAATATGAATATAGATAAACAAAGCTTTTGCATAGAATTTTTGAACAGAGGCAAGATAGCCACTCAGTCATAGGAAAAATTTGATTTTCTAGTGAAAAAGGAAGAACATGAACAAACCATTAACACAGAGAATTGTAAAAATGAATTCTGTATCAACTTTAGAAGAAAGGTTTAGTGGACATATGAACGAAACAACTAGACCATAGTAAATATGAATTCTAAACTGTTATACTCTCATTTCGAACATGAAGGAAAATATAGTGGAAGATAAAACTAGAAAAACTTTCACATAAGAAGGGAAACTTTAGACTGCAACATGAAATAACACATGAATCTCTGAAAAATAGCCAACTTTCAACACCATAATTAAAGAAAAACTTAAATACACAATTTTCCAAAATGTAACGGGTTCCAAATCTAAAAACCATCAATTACATTTGAATTTATAGCAAAATAACCTCTACTTAACCTTGAATTTGAAACATAAATGAACTCTAAAAATATAAATAGTTACATCAAATTTCTTTCATTTCAGGATGTGGACTGCTAAACAATAGGTTTCAAAGTCCCTCCTGCATATATATAATGGTGACAACTGTGTGAAATTTGAAATATTTTTTTGTAATTAACCATGTTCCCGACACAACCCATGTCTTGTTTTTCTCTTATTCACCTCCATGTCCTTAGAATGTTCCTTTAAAACGGATGACTCCAATAGTAGACTTGCAAATTTCTAGAAAAATACCCTGTGAAGATATTTTAAATTCTACGAACCTATGATACCCGTGTAAAACTTGAGGGAAATTTTGAAGATAATCCTGTGATGAATACAATCCTCTCTTAGTTTCTTTAAATGCAACTCCATTTGGATGAAACAATTCTTGGACTTTGATTGCTAAAATAGTCTTTTTAAAAACCTGAAAATTTCCCTGTAAAGATCAGTTTGTTTCTCCCAATTCGTAAGAACTATGTAAAAATAGAAGGAGGTATTTGCATACTAGCTTGTGTTGAATAAAATTATCTCTCAGTTCATGTAAATTCTTCTTCATTTGTCGGAAACAATTGATTAAAATAACTGACTAAATTTCAGCCTTCCATCTACAGAATTTACATGAGATGTCATTATCATGAGAGTTAAATTTTAAGCCAAGTGAGAATTTTTTTTTTCATGCAGTATGCAAATGGAAACATAACCCCATAGCATCATTATTTGATATATTTGGATGTCATCCATGGTCAAAACCAAATCATATGTCGGTGAAATGAAGCTTAACCGTAAATCCATTCGGCATATTGAAGTTATAACAACACGTGTTTGCAACTTGCACACTATTTAAAATTCTGCTGATTTTGAAACTTACTTTCTCCATGCTTGTTAACATAGTGGAATTAATTATGGTCATTGGATGATTTCAGCTACTGATCTAACCTTTCATTTTACCCATCGTTTAACAACATTCCACATATATCAATTGTTATTTTAGCTGCACATGTTGAAATAGAAGAATTATTTCATGTCAGCGATCTATTTTGTTGAGTGATGGATGTTCACCACTTGTATTGACCTGCAAACTAAATAAAAATTCAATAAATCTCCATTTAAAACATCATTAGCCAAACTCATCCAAATATACTCTAGCAACCTTGCTTCCCTCCTGTGTAATCGTCACCTTAAGCTTCGGGTTTGCTTTCTCAATCCTTAAATTTAATGCTTGCATCTCAAATTTAAGGTTGGAGAATATCAAGGCTTGAGTTTCTTATGTAACAATTGATACTTAAGTCTCTAATTCCTGTATACTAGGTTTATTGGTATATTTTTCCTTAAAATTCTAAATCTCGGATTGTAGCTCCAAATTTATATGCCGTGGGGTGAATCCACGGACCTGGGTAACACTTTTTGGCAAGCGCATCTTGCCAAAAACAAAAAAAACGTACCTCGGTCGAGGGCTTGTTAAACCCTCGACCGAGGTATTAATACCTCGACTGAGGTTTTATCAAGCCCTCGACCGAGGTTTGTTTAAGCCCTCAGTCGAGGTATTTATTAACCCTCGGTCGAGGTACTAAAACCTCGACCGAGGGTTAATAAATACCTCGACTGAGTTATGGACCTCGGTCGAGGTATATACCTCGACCGAGGTATCTTTTTCAAAAAAATTGAAAAAATGGGCCGCGGGCCCCCGGCCGTCATTTTCAATCGCTCGACCGAGGAACAGTGAGCTCGACCGAGGAACAACGAGCACGACCGAGGGATAGAGACCGTTGCCGCAAACCAACCTAGCCTCATCACAATGTCGGAGCAAAGAGGTAACAATTTAAATTGTTTTTCAGTTTAAATGAATTTTTTTTTTTTTTATAAATTTATAAAATTTGTTTTAAATGTATGTTTTTATAAATTTATAAAATTTGTTTTCAATTTTTCAATTTAAATGTATGTTTTTATAATTTTGTTTTTATAATTTAAATTTATGTTTTTATAATTTTCATGTTTAAAATGTGCACCAGCAAGCAGAAATGCTGCCGGATTTTTGAAAATTTGTAGTTAAATTGAATTTTTTTGTTAATTTGTTATATATATATATAAATTATGTCAACCGGTAAGGTTTATGCTACTGGTTTATTTTTGAAATGTGTCTCGGGCAAGTCGAAATGCTGCCCGATTTTTTTCAATCCTCCATGAATTCATGGAGGATTGAAAAAAATCGATAAAACACCAACTAAACAAACCTATATGAACCATAGAGACAATTAATCAACTGTAGGCCCGAGACAAATAATATAAAAAATTATTTGAAATTGGTTTTTAAGAGCATGTGCATGATACATGATTCATAAAGGAACGGGTCTTAGGGCCTTCGTCTCTACTATTTGGTCATAAAGCATGGCCTAGACCACAAGGCCTACCCTTTGTATAGACGATGTAAAACTCGGAGTTATATCCTTATTGGACGTATTGAGCAATAGGTGTGGTTCTCTATGTTGTAGACATGATCACCGGAGGAAATAGTTGCCTTTGGCCCTACATGAAGGTTGTAAGCATCAAATGATCATCAATTTTTTTTAAACAACTACACACATGACCTCTTAATGGTAAGGCTAGTTAATGCCTTATAGAAATAGTAATGATGTTATGGGTGCCCTTTCATGAACCATGATCCTTACCATGAACTATTAATGCATAAGTCCTTGGTTCCTACTCCTAAGAATTCTCATTAGAGTCCTTGGATCCTACTCCTAAGAATGCTCACTAGAATCATTTTGAGTTATTCCCAAGTAGCAATCATAGGTTCAATTAAATTTCCCTCAATTTAAGGTCTTCATTGATTTTTAGGACATTGTGGATGAGACATGAGTCCTAGAGGAATAGGTCTTACAACTTATGACCAAAGCCTTTGTTATATCATAATTGGATGTTCTAAGCATCAAGCATGGTTCTTTAAGATATAGACCTGGTCACAGGAGGAAAGAATTTCTTTAATCCCTACAAGAGGTTTTTAAAGATATCATTGATAGTAAAAATTCCTCAAACCATCACACATGACCTCTTAATGACATTCTAGTTAGTGACTAAAAATAATTTTGATGCTATCACGCCCTTGCATGGACCATTATCCTCCAAACACTTACGATCTAAGTCCTCCACTCTTGGATATTGGATCTAAGTCATCATCATCGCCATCAACATCATGAACATCATCATCATCATCACCACCATCCTCATTCTTCTCATCATCATCACCATCACCATCACCATCAACATCATCTTCATCTTCTTCATCTTCATCATCTTCATCGTTATCATCATCATCATCATCACCATTGCCATCATTTCCATCATCATCATCATCATCAACATCATCCTCATCATCAACATCATGAACATCATGAACATCATCATCATCCTTATCATCATCATCACCATCAACATCATGAACATCATCATCATCATCATCGCCATCAACATCATGAACATCATCATCATCATCCTCATCATCATCATCACCTTCATCAAAATCATCATCATCATCCTCACCATCGTCATCATCATCATCATGAACATCATCATCATCACCATCCTCTTCCTCATCATCATCACCTTCCTCATCGTCAACATCACCATCATCATCGTC
>LPNX010088699.1:0-34402 GCA_001517045.1 Pseudotsuga menziesii | reverse complement strand
AGACGGATCAACTGATACACTGGAATCAGACTTTGAACAAGTCTGTCAACTGGTGGCTCCTCAGGTAACCCAACTTATGGTACAAAAAGTTGGATAACAAGGATTCAAATGATAATAAAAGATTCCATACCTCTGCCTGATAATTTCTCAGATGCCCAGCAATGCAATGTATAGTATTATGCACTTGTCTAACAATTATCTCAGAGTCTCCTAACACTACCAAAGCTTTGGCTCCCAGGTCAATTGCCTTTTTCAGGCCTTGAATAAGAGATTCGTATTCAGCAATGTTATTGGTGCAATCAAATTCTAACCTACAAGCAATGAAATACCTTTTCCCATAGGGATCTATCAGTAAGCAACCTGCACTAGCCCCTTCTTTTGACTTAGATCCGTCGAAGTATAGAGACCAAAGACCATTGTTCAGATCTAAATGTACCATGTTTGGGACTGGAATTTCATCTGGAATTTGTGTAAAATGGAAAATTTCAGATTGTTGTTCTGCATCTGAGATTGATGAAGTTTCAACCTCAAGATCCGCAAAGAAAGAGTCTGCCATATAGTTTCCCATTATGGTATCGGTAAATAATACTGGTTCATTTGAATCATCCAATTTGGTGATGGTATGATTCATATAGTGTTCTCGATCAATTCTGATCTTGTTCGGGTGACCATTATGAGATATCCATAAGTGTGACCAGTCAGTAGCAAAATATCCCTTCAGTTTCTCAGACCAATCTCTGCTAAGAAATAGGCCATATGCTTCTGGGATATTCACAACAATTATGTCAATGATAAAATGGACTTGAGGATTCGAAGCTATCCTTATCAACACCTCTTTCAACTTGCCTATTACTTTCATGTTTGAACGGTCAAGCTGCACAATACTTGTATCACATGGCACAGGGACTGCATTAAGTTTTTTTCACACTGAGTATGGCATGACATTTTTTGAAGCCCCTGAATCTATCATACAATTATGAACCTTACGATTGCAGATTTCAAACGTAAGTAAAAAAGAAGGGGTTGAAGAGTCTGATTTCTTACCTATGGATGATGCATTGACTGAAGATTTTGTTGTGTTATCTTTGGTATTAACAGAACTGTTTTGATTTGAAGGGGTTTTGGTAATTTTACTTGGAGATACCCCTTGCATCATCTTATCTTGAATCACTGGTAACTTGAGGATTTCATAGATAGATATGTTGGCTCTTATTTTCTTTAAATCTTCAACTAGATCGTATTCTAAATCAAGAGGAGGTGCAGATTTAATACTTGCAGGTTGGTTTTTTGTTTTGACAACTGAACTATTATCTGTTGTAGTTGTAGAAGGTTCCCCTGGGGGCTGATCTTTCTTGCTTATAGTGTTGTATTGATGCTGATTTACATTGACAATACCCACATCTTCGTCATCAATCAATTCTGTGGTGTCCCAGAAATGGTTGATAATTTGAGAAGGTTTATCTTCTGAGTCATTATCTTTTGCTTGGGTATCTTCAGAACTCTGTCCTGAAGATTGAGTATCGTTTTCAGATGATGTTTCTAAACCTGAAACTAATAATTTGAGAAAATTATTGATTTCATCAACACTATTAGCTTCAGAGGGTGGAGTCTGTTTTGCAGCTGTATTCAGGAATGGCCTTCTGAAAGGTTGTCTAGGTGGTTCTTTAGTAGGAGTGTTTTCAGAAGTACCTTTCTTTAAATCAATGATTTCATTGGACAGCTTTTTAATAACTCTTTGGAGGATGTCTAAGTCTAGTGAATCCTGGCCTTTTTTCTCAGGGTTTGTGTTCTTGGTAGGACTGTCAGTCTTCTTACGAGAAGAACATGCAGAATCGGTGTCTACTCCAGGGTTGGATTTAATAGCAGACATATCTTTCTCAACCTTGATTTCTTCCTCAAAGGTTTCAACAAGGGTAGGTTTGGCTGCTCTTCTGACAAACATGGCCATTGACACAGGAAAGACTGAAGTGTAAAATTCAATGGTGACATCCTCAGCCGGCCTTGAGATAGCAGGGATTCTGTTTCCTAGAGTTAGGAATCATTGGTTAAAATCTTTTACCTTTTCCTTGGTTTCCATGCGAATTCTATACAATTCTAACACCAAGGTAGCTGGATTCTTGTCGTCTTCGAACTTGTTCATGAAATCCAACTCGAATTCATTCCAGTTGGTAATAGAACCAGCAGTCAGAGAGAAATACCAAATCGAAGCTTTACCCTCAAAGGTGTAAGGGAAAAGCCGACAGACTACATCTTCATGTTCAACATCTAGAAGCTGAACTGCTAGCATAAACTTCTTAACATGATCTTCTGTCGGCTCTTTCAACTCGGGGTTGAACTTAGGAAACAATTTCTCAGGATGCTTAGGAAAAGGATTTTGATTACCTGGGACAGCAACTGCATCCTGAGCTAACCATGGCATATTGGCATTAGGGTTTGGGGGGTTTACACCTGCCATGTTCCTTGGTGATAGAGGAGGTGAAGGTGGTGTTTGAGGAATGCGAGGGGGTGACTGAGGCGGTGATGATGGTTGACCAGACCCTCCTGAAGCAGGTGGTCCTGAAGAAGACGAAGGTTGATTGGTGCCTATTAGAGATTGTTGTAATTGATGGTCAAGGAAGACACCTAGAGGTTGCTCGTGTTCTTCAGGAGGAGACTCAGTATGGTGAGTTCGAGGATGTTTAATCTATGGAAGAGGAATTTCAGTAGGTTGGACTCAAGTAAGATTTGAATAGGATCTCGTTAGAATCCTACGGGATTCATTGATGGCCTGCTCAAATTGATCAAGTTCTTCAGATGGATGAGTACCGCTAGCGTTCAACTGATGAATTAGATTTCAAACAGTATCGTTCAACGGAGTCTCATCTAATGATTGGAATTTTTGTGGTTGAGATGATGACTATATTTGAGGGGTAATGGGCTGATTGATTTTATTAACAGGATTGTTTTCATCAGACATTTGCTTAAGCTGTCCCTCCTTCTAGCACCATTGTTTATGGGACGAAATTGGCACAAGTGTCAATCGAGGGACAACCTGATCCAAGAGTTTTCAAGATGCTCTCAGTATTTTAAATAGCTGTCCCTAACGGGAATAAGGCCCCGTTGCCTTTCCTAAATCACTACCAGCTACAGGAAAGGATTTCAAAAAGGGAAAAATAAAACTACAATATTAGTAATCAAATCTATACTTATCTCTGAAACAAGTTAACAAACATTATTAATTACAATATAAATCAGCTAGATTAAATATGTTTATACTACAACAACAAAATTTAAATAACTATTAACAGAGTTGATAAATTATAGAGATACATTATCTATAACTATACATTAATCATAAGATAAAAAGATTAATCTGAATGTGATATGAATATAAACATCTGATTCAATGGATTTTTAAATAATATAATTAACAGAAAAGAAAATCATATTAACCTATTCTAAGTCCTATCCTGATCAGGAGCGTTAAAAATACTGCCCTGAAATCAAATCTACCGATGAGACTACTGCATTAATAATCTTGAAAGTATTCAAAATAAATTCAGAAATTAAACAAGATCATACAACAGACATGTATATCAGACATGTTATGATGTCAATCATCAATTTTACAACATGACATACATCGGTAAATCGAAATCAGCATAAGTTGACAATTATACATAATATATTTGCATAATTCATTAAAGAGATCATGACAAACATTAATAATATGGAAAAAATAACAAGACCAATCGGTACAATAAACACATATGCTAAGTAAAAATACTGTAAACATATATAAGTATCACCAGTTTAAAATACTGTAGCTATTGACAACAAACTGCCATAAGTCACCGGAAAATCAAACAGTGGTCTTGTGTCCTCCTTTCCCAAACTATCGACCCCTTTCCTAGTACCAACATGTCTCTTTAAATAACCTATTCTCATAGCGAGATGGTTCTGTATAATCGGAAACGATAAAATCGAAATCATAACTAATTTCGTTAAAAATGACAAGTGAAACATGTCATTTTTAATATACATTATAATGTTATGAAATCAGAGAGACTCAGTTCATAGCACAAAATCAAGAAAGTGACAAAGGAACTAACTATATATGGACACCTGGAACACCATACTGATTTGTCCCCGATTATCCAGGGATCATCCCACAAGCAAGCGATCATCAAAATCTAAACAAGATCATCTATAACATAACCTGCAATTTTACACAAAAAGAAATATAATTAAAACTCACACAAAAAGAAAACAAAAATAAATTAACTAATAAATGAATTAATACAAATGAAATACCTGTAAGGAAATATCTTGATTATCAATCTATCATAACTTCAAAACTGAAACCAATAGAAGGTGCACCCCAAAGATTATATTTCACAGGAGCATTAAAAACTTGAATGTTGACACCCTTTGCTGGATTGTGTGACTGACCCTTAAATTGCATTAGCGTAACTTGAGTGTTGAGCTCTCGTACTTTCTCTTCATTCTTATGGTTTACATTCTGCAACTTCAGTACTCTACGAATCAAACGATTCTTATGATTTTTAAGACGCGACAAACACTTGGCATTTGAATCTTCCTTTTCTTTCAACTTTAAATTCTCAGCCTCCACAATATCATGATGAGATAACATTTTAGTCACCTCACCCTCCATCCTGTGTATCTTCTCCAACAGGAAGTTAACAAATAGCAGGTGAATCATATCCCCAACTTGATAAGAACCTAGTGAGTTTTTCTCTACAGTCTTCCCCTTAGCGAGAGGATCAACAATAGGATCAACCTGAACATCCTATTCAAACGCGGGGGGGCTATCATCTGCAAGATTCGGGATAAAATCATTTTCATTATTTTGATCATCATCAGGTAAGACAGGGTTTCCTTCTTCAGCGTCTATCACGACAGTTTCCACATGAACACTATCGCTCATGGGTGGTTTGGCAACATTACCCTTGGCCATGCTTCCAGTAAACCTACCCATCAGCTTACCTTTCGGCCTGCTGCCTCCCCGATTTCAAGTTTTATCAACATCATGCTTTGGGGTAACCAGCGACAAATTTGAAGACCTCCTCAGGCACTTAGAAGAGAGAGGTGTACCAGAGCTACTTACCGGATTAGAAACAGAGTCATTACAAGCATTGGGGCTCATACGGCCAGTAGGGTTTGACACGGGCTTGCTTATAGGTGAAACCAAAACTTGATTCGGCTCTTGATGCCTGATACATTCCTTGGGACAATCAAATTGACAGTGGAAGAAGGCCGAGAAACCATTAGACTCAATAAATTCATCCCAAGACCGGCTTAATTTTGATAGTTCCCTCTCAATTAACATCCTGACCAAGCTGTGATGGAACAGGCTATGACTAATGTGCTTCGGGCCCTTTTTAATGGCAGAGGACATTTTAGTCAGACTCTGAACTAGGTAATAAGGTAAATTCAGAGGGAAATCGATAAACATAGACATCAACCGAAGATGGTAAACGTAGGCCGAAGAGAGGCGACCTTCACAGGTCACGTACTTTTGGATTAAGTCCAAGACCGGGCACCACTCCTTCTTAAAGTAATTTCAGGACACGCTAGTTCAGAACGATGCGTCTTGACAGGGATTCTTCAGTAGTTTCCTCCATTCAGTTATGTCCATTCGCTGGTACTTAAACCATTGTTCGCCTATCAATGGAAAACCAGTAGCAAGCGCAACCGAATGCTCGTCCACTCGAAACTGAAGATCACCTACCTTAACCTGAAAGTCAGCCAAAGACAGAGCAAACACCCTCGTCACCTCAGTATTAGAATCCGAGAACTTACTGATAAACAACAACCACCCAACAGCTTCGACCTTGGATAAAATCTCGGGGTTTATATCAAGGAGCTTCATCTCACAAGGCTCAACTCTCACCACCAGCGCCATAACTAACTGTGCGCATGCACGCAGCCTTACCTAGAGAATATACCAAAGATCAAAACTCGACAGCGAACTAGAGAGTGAGCACTCAGGGTGCAGACCGAGGAGAAAACCTAAGCAACGGAGCCCGATACCTTCATAAACTAGCTGCGACATGAATAACTGCAACCGATAACCCTGAAAATTTGGCATGAAGGGGAATGATAACAATACAAGGAAATCGAAATAATAAGTGACGACAAACAACTCGAGATTGAACTAATCTTTCCATTATTTATCCCGGGTTATTGATGTAAGACCACTCATTGCATAGACTACAGGTGTTGAACGAGGATAAAGCCACGACACTGGTTACGTACTAACCATTGGATGTGATGGATAGATTCGAGTACAAACGCGATGATACCAAATCAACCTTACAACAGGTGGATCGACTTTGGAGGTGATGGCATGGGTCGAAACAATCCTAAGGATTAAAACCTTTGAACGTTGATGCACAGACCTTAAAGTATAATAGCATTACCTTCGAAGGTGGCAAATAAATTACATGGGGCACGTAGCATAACCATCGTGTCAACCTCGACCCCTTTCATGCAATAATATAAGTCACAATACAAATCATATTACATAAGGTCGGGATTAATATTTTCGCTTGAATTATGCAGGACTCAAAGGTTAGAGTACAAGATTTGGATAGAACGTGTCATAACCATGAAACCCAAAATCAAACCTTCATAGTATGGGGCACATTATAACAATCAATGCTAAACATTAATAACATGAGCAAATATGATTCGGATGGTAAAGGATATACTTAAGATAAGACTCGTTCACATAAATTATTAAGCTTTTGATATTCTAGGCCTTATCTAGTTTTCAATAAACCAATAACATATACCCATTAATTAATATTCAAACGAAACCTATGATAACATGCCAAACCATACTATGATCAATCATCCAAATTCGCAACCTTATCAATATCTATAATAATGAAATCAAATAGAAAAATCAAGTGATAAATGTTTGGACAAGACTTCAAGATTAGGTTATGATAAAAAAATGGAAATTATTAATACTCATCCCTTAATTTTTAAGGTAAATATACCCAAAATAATAACTTCATAGTGGTGATGTTTTCAAATAATCTATAGCTTGCAAAGGTTGCTTTAAAACATAGAATTTCACTGATTCAGTAGCTCATAGAAAGTCATCATATCAGTAGCTGGTGATTCATTAGATTTGTCTTAAGAAATTTGAACATTTCATCAAAACAAAATAGGATTTTGTTTGATGAAATATGTTTTTTAAAGGCTGTTGAGCAAGGGCACAACACACCTTGATATTTTTATTTCTCCTTCCTATAACTAAGGCTAGTCTTGTCACAAGGAGATATTTGGAAATCCAATATCTTATCTAGGACAATTGAATTCTCCTTAAACTTGATTAAATCATCATTCTTTTCACCTTTTTTCTGAGACCAACTACCTCCATCTATAGCTTCTGGATTGTCTGCTCCTTTACTTCCAGTTGATTCTTCAATATTTATTTTATCCTTTTGGATTCATCCAGCTGATTATTCAATTCATTATCATCCTCTTTAGTTTCATCAATCTCTTCTAATTCTTCACCGAGATATTTTTCTTCTTCCTTTTGACTGATCAATTTAGTCTTTAGTTGTTCAACTTCATCATCATTGTATTTCAACTAATCCCAAAACTTTGTATCATTGTGTTTGAGATTCACAAGAAATACACTCATTATAATGGTCTTCTTCCCATATTCATTCAAAGAATCCAATATTTTGTTTCTGAACTTTTTGAATTCCCTATGGTTCATATTTACTATGTTGATGACCCAATCTGCTATGTGATTAATACTTATCAAAGAGAGATGTATGTGTTTGTAGCTTTTGATAGGCCTTCTTCATCTTCGACAAGAACCTTGTAAATTTAATCACACATGATATCGTTACAATCAAAAGAATCCATACCTTTACTGGAGTCCTCTTCTTTCTTTTCTTCTTCTTGATTGAACTATTTTGGGGGATTGTCTTTTGACTCTTGATCTGTTTTTTTTGTTTCTGGTCTTTCCTTCTGATATTCACTTTCTAACTTGAACCATAGATCCTGGGATAAAGTGTGTTGACCTACACTTTCTTTCATTGATATGGGAATTCCATCCATGAGGGACTTCAAGGTCATAGTATTGTCCTTCTTTGTTTCCTTCTATCCTGTTTCCTTTCCCTTATTATTTGATGGAGCGGTTGGATTGATCACAATCTACCAAATGCCAAAATTCTTCATATATGCCTTCATTTTTCTCGTCCAATTGAAATATTGTAATATCAATTACAGGAACATAATTTCTTGATGGATGTAATTTTTCTTCCATTATGTCTCCAAGGATCTCCTTCAAGCTTTCAAGGCTTGTGACAAAGGCATGCTCTGATAGCAATTGTTGGACACAATAGCCACAGTGAGAGGGGGGGGGTGATGGGGGGGAATTAGTGTGTGAGCAATTTAAACATTTTTAAATTTTTTATTCAATGAGATTATATCAAGCATCATGTTATCAACTACATCATCATATGCATCAAATAAATCAATCATGAGTCATAATCACAATCAGAACATCAAGAGAGAGACACGAATATATGTGATTTTGATATTTATTTATGGTAATGGAAGACTACAATATTCTCAATTACAATAAGCACCAATTGATGAAAAGAGAACTGACTCCTGTAACCGGTTTTCTTATCTCCAACTAACAAAGGGTTGAGGAGACCAATCCTCAAGTGAAAGATTCTTCTATCAAGCTTGATGTCAATCTTTGATTGTCATCAATTTGTTGCTCGACCACTTCTTCTCATTAATCTTAGGTCATCAATACTATTGGTCTATATTGCTACTCATGCACATCATAGTCATTGATTTTCTCACTGATCATCAAAGCACCATCACATCATCATGTACAAGTAACCGTCATAGTTAGCAAGACATCAGCCACACAACATACTTGTTCATCATAGGAATACATACATCAATACACTAATGTATTGATTGTACCTCACTGTACATTCATCACTCTATCTAGCATTGTAGGTTCACTATATGTTATTCTATATCATGCATAAGTATATTCCTATATACCATTGTACATTCATTGTATGTTATTGTATAATTCATTAAACCATAGTATGTATTAGGCTTGCATCATCTTCATAATATACACACACCACTATGCATACATTATCAACATCATCCTCGTTTATCAAATATTGAAATATCATCATCATACCGTGAATCATATTACATAGGGTTTATATCATAAGTATTATCATACAGTATACATATGTTGCTTTAAAACTCTATAATATTCACTTTAGTGTATTCTTCACCATATACATTCCATTGTATGCATCATTATGTGTATAGAGTGTGCATCATTATGCATGCATCATCATAAAGATATGGAGCATACCATTAAAACATCATGCATTCTACATTAAAGTGATCTTACCTCAAGCTGCTAATGTGGATGATCCATGCTATTTCAACCCTAAGTGACTATTATAAATACACCAAAAGAAGATGTAGAACTTGGACTGCTTGTAAGGATCCAAATATCATAATGTTAGAAGGCTTGGATCTTTGCGAATGAACATGGAAACCCATTGTTCATGCATCAACAACCTCATACTATTTTAACCTCAAATTTTGTTCTCCAAAACTAGACTAAAAAATATATTGAATTGTTTGTATAGTGGCAACTTTAAACCTTTCAAATTTGGACTGTGGTAGAAGTCTGAAATTTTCAGACTCTTTTATTGTCTCTACCCTCCAAATGTCTTTGTGGAAAACTTGGATGGATGAGTGTTTGACTGATGCAAAATTTGGAAGCCTCAACAAATTCCTAGAACAGCCCGAGATCCTTCAACACTTGCACTAGTATACCCTTTTGAGAAGATAATAAAAGATATCCCCAAAAATAAGAAAAAGGTATCCCCAAAACTGCTTGAGTACAAAGTCTGAAAGATGTTAAGATGAAAAGAATTTTACAGATTGTTTCTCCTTTATAAAATTTATTACTGTGTTAACCCTCCTATTCAACTCATTCCACCAATCATTTCTCCTTCTCCACACTCACCCCATCCACTAACTGTGGCTGCCTCAATCAACGAGTTTCAATAGTTGCTGACAAGAAGAAAAAAATATAAAAAAAGTGTCTCTGGTATGCTGCTACATCTACACAAAAATTCCATAGTTACATTCCTCATCTGCCTGCCAATTCAAACTATCTAATGACTATGGAAAGCCTCCAATAGTCAATTTTCCCCAGTCCATGAATTTTCTATCTGTCTCATTCGTTTTATATATTTTGGATGTGAAAATAACTCGTATTTATACACATTTCCATAACTTATTTTAAGGAGCCAACTTGTCTTCCAATTTGAACTTGCAATTTATTTCAATTTTTATCTTGAATCTATCACACATACCCTTCGTTCAAGGGTCAAATCTTACCATGTGTAATTCTTCACCACATCATTGAAATACATAGTGTGTCCACCACATTATCAACAGCAAGGGTGTAACAAGCCATAATGGCTTCATCAAGGACCCCATTACCATGACATGTATGACTAAGGAAGCCATCATCAAGTTGCAATGCCACCATCCATAATCAACCAAGTGTGTCAAATTGAAGTGTTTAAGTGTTATCCTTCCACCCTATTTGTGTGGGTGCATTCATCATGTCTTATGACAAAATCAAGTGCAAGTGCAAGAAATTGTCTTCGTGACCTTTTCAATGAATTACACAAGGGAATCAAGGTCTTCATCAATGGTTCCAAGTATTCATCAAGTCATCCATGAGCACAACATCACCTTTAAGGGGACAAGGACCATTAAGTCATCAAATTTGGGTCCAAGGAATTCTTCAAGGCTTCATTATCAAGTAGGATACTTCATGGGATTCTTAAATCACCTTAACCACACAAGGGAGCATCTAACGGTCAAGATCCATCATTAAATCACCTGCACGGTTTCCATACCTTCTCTTGGGGTACCATGATACCATAAAGGCATGAATGACCACATAATGGGTCATTAATGCTTCTGCAACCCATCCCATGATTCTCCATCATCCCTAAGGGCTTCAACACCATCGTCGATTTCTTTAGCATTGCCACCAAGATCTTCGGCATTGTCAACAAGGTTGTGGCTCCAAGGTCCAACATTGTGAGTATAAGGACCTTGTCAACTGGGTACAAGGTGCTTCAAATGACAAACCATATCTGTATGGGATCCAAGGAACTGGATGTGAGGATACTGGGATCATCCATACCTGTCCACTCCAAGAGGGACTTGGTGGAATAAATGACAACTTGTGGGGCCACTACAAGTCCATGTTGTCATCAATGAAAATTTGATAAACAAAAAGAAACTACATAAAACAACAAACAGACTAAAAAAGAACCGATTGAGAGTTTGAAGTTGGCGATTGGGTTTTTGTTATCCTTCAACCACACAAAAAAACTTCACTAAAAAATTCCAAAAATCATAAGATTTGACCGAATTTATATGGCCCATATTGAGTTCAAAAGCGAGTGGGACAAGTAGTATATTCTCTGGACATCCTAGACAAACGAAAAATACATGAGGTCTTCCATGTGTCATCCCTGAAAAAGAAATTGGGCTCAACCACTCACATACAAATTGAATTTCCTATGTTAGATGATGAAGGGAAATTAGTGCCAGAACCATAATGCATTTTAGAAATTAAAACCAGAACACTTCGATCTAGATCAGTCATTAAATACCTTATCGAGTGGATAAACTTACCAGATGATGAAGCGACATGGGAGAATGCATATTTTCATTCGCACCACCCATCCTTGCCAATACCTCATTGACTAAGTATTATAGAGAGGGACTACTTGTAATAAAACTTAATAGTTTAATAAATTTGCTAATAATTTGTTATTTATTAATGAATGGCTTGATAGGCCACACCATTTAATTGTGACCCTTGATTTATATAAAGTTGCATTCTACTCCTTTTAAAAATCATCAATTCAATAAATAAAATATATATTTTGGAACATACATTCCATATTTACTCATCCATTAGTTTTACCCACTTCCTCATCCTTTTTGTACTATGGACCTATATACGCATGGAGACGCTATACCTCTGGTCTTTCATACTCCATATGTTTATAATTATGATATTTTACAGTCTCTTTAGCCTCATTTCAGAATTGGGAATGTGCTACATTAGTTTGGAAGGAATATACATGGTCCATTTCATCATTTTTAAGCTATACAAGTGTGGAAATTAAACCCAACTTGTAGTTTAGTTGCACTCACAAAATTAGTAGTCAAACATACAAGATACACTCAAAATGAAGACTGAATATGGTGCATAACATAAAATTATATTGATTAACTTCACATAAACCAAACTTCTATCAAAATAGGCTTCTCAAATATATAATTACATCATATATTCGAAAGAATAATTATGCTATTCGAATGAGTACAAAAGCAGGCTTACTAAAGTAGTCAAAATCCCTCATAGGTGCATAAAGCACTTTTCAAGCCAGTCAACATGATAACGAATTGGATGAATGATTTGGTAGAGCTGATAAATGATTTAAAGTGACAAACTCATTCTTCTAGGAGAGAAAAATAAGGAGGGTGAGTTGTGACAAAAACTAGGCAGTTGCCTTAAACTAGCTTTCACCTTTTGCTTTAAAGAACTGCTGAAAAAGAAGAAAGCACTGAAAAATAAGGAAAATGCACTTTCTAATACTAGACAATCCATGGGTTTTCAAAATATTATCCAAACTATTTCCAAAGAAATACTGAAAGAAGTTTAGGTAAGTTTGATCACATAAATGCAAGTGGATTACAACCAGCTAGTGTAGGAACTAGGAATTTATTAAAAAAGATTAAATATTATATCCTAAGTATGGAAATTGGTTTTTATTATTACAAAAAACCCCTTTAATTCTAACTTATGTAAAATAACAATTAAAAAAAATCAAATATATAGTGCCTAGAAACAAGTCTTAGTCACCCTTTACATACTGCTTGTCCATACAAAACAAGGAAAGAGGCAAAACCATAAAGGGGAAAATCCTCCCATAAACATGGACATGAATAAAAATGTATGAAATATGGTGTTCAATATGTATTTCCACATGATCAACTATCCTCATTAGTGAATTTATATTGATGAAAGTCCTCTCAAAAAACACTTTGGTGAAGATGTATGCAACTTGTTCAAATGATGCGCAATAGTGCATATTAATGACCCCATCATGAACAAGTCCTTTGATGTAGTGCATATGTATATCTATGTGTTTGGTTTGTTTCCTTAGTACTGTATTCTTCACCATATACATTCCATTGCATGAATCATTATGTGTATGGAATGTGCATCATTATGCATGCATCATCATCAAGGTATGCATCATATCATTAAAACATCATACAATGTGCATTAAAGTGATCTTACCTCAATATTCTAATGTGGATGATCCAGAATATTTTAACCCTAAGTGACCATCATCAATACACCAAAAGAAGATGAAGAACTCAGGCTATTTTTAAGGCTTCAAATATAGGACTATTAAAAGTCTTGGACCTCTACAAATGACTATGGAAACCTTATTGTTCATGCATCAACAACCTCAGATTGTTTTAACTTCAAATTTTACTCTCCAAAATCGGACTCCAAAAAAAAAACTTTTTGTATAGTGGAAACTTTAAACCTTTCAAATTTGAACTGTGGCAAAATTATGCAATTTTCACACTGTTTTAGTGTCTTTACCCTCCAGAAGTATTTGTGGAAAATTTGGATGGATGATTGTTTGACTGCTGCGAATTTCAGGAGCCTCAACAAAGCCCTAGATCATCTTGAGATCCTTCAACATTTTCACTCGTATACTCTTGTGAAAAGATAAGAAAATATCTCCCCCCAAAAAAGAGAAACGTCTCCCAAAAACTACTTGAGTACAAATTCTAAAATATGTTAAGAAAAAAATGAATTTACAGACTCTTTCTCCTTCACAAAATTTGTCACTATGGTAACCATATTATTCACCTCATTCTACCATTCATTTATCCTTCTCCATAGCCACCCCATCCACTAAGTACAGCTACCTCAAGTAGCGAGTTTCAACAGGTGTTGACATTAAGAAAAAAAATCAAAAAAGTCTCTTTGGTCTGCTGCTATATCTCCACGAAAATTCCACAGTTACATTCCTAAAATGCTTGCAAATTTGAATTGTCTAATGATTGTGGAAACCCTCCAACAGTCAATTCGCCTCAGTCCATGAATTCTCTCTCTCTCTCTCTCTCTCTCTCTCTCTCTCTCTCTCTCTCTCTCTCTCTCTCACACACACACACACACACACACAGACACACACACATTTGTTTTATATATTTTGGATGTGAAAATAATTTGTATTTATACACATTTTCATAACTTCTTTTAAGGAGTCGACTTGTCTTCCAATTTGAATTTGTCACACAAACCATTCCTTCAAGGGTCAAATATTTCCATATGTAATTCTTTTCCACATCGTTAAAGTACATAGGGTGTCTACCACACAATCAACACCAAGGGCGTAACAAGCCACAAGGACTTCATCAAGGACCCCATCACCATGACATGTATGACTGAGGATCCCATCATCAAGGTGCCATGCCACCATCCATAGTCAACCAAGTGTGTCAAACTAAAGTTTCCAAGTGTAATCATGCCACCCTATGTGTGTGGGTGCATTCATAATTCCATCTAACCACATCAAGTGCAAGTTCAAGAAATGGGATTCATGACCTTTTTAACAAATGAAATAAGGGCATCAAGGTCTTCATCAAGGGTTCCAAGTATTCATCAAGTCATATCTGACCACATCATCACCTTTAAGGGCATAAGTACCATTAATTCATCAAATGTGGGTCAAAGGACTTCTTCAAGGCTTCATTATCAAGTAGGAGACTTCATGGGGCTTCTTCAACCACCTTAACCATGCCAGGGGAGCTCAAACTGTCAAGATCCATCATTACATCACCCCTAGGGTTTCCAGAACTTCTCTTAGGCTACCATGAAACCATCAGAGCATGAATGACTATAGATGGGGTCATTAATGCTTCTCCAACCCATCTAGTGTTTCTTCATCATCCACAAGGGATTCAACACAATCTCAACGGTCTTCAGCATTTCCAGTAGGATCTTCAGCATTGTCAAAAGGTGGTCACCCCAAGATCTAACCTTGCGGGTACAAGGACCTTGTAAACTGGTATGAGGTTCTTCAAAGTAGAAACCATCAATGTATGGGATCCAAGACACTTGATGTGAGGATACTGGGATCATCCGTACCTGTGCACTACAGGAGGGACTTGGTAGCATCAATGATAACCTGTGGGGCCAGTACAAGTCCTTGTTGACATCAATGAAAATTTCAGCAAAAATATATTGCTTTGTCATTGATGAAAACAAATTATGATCCACATGAGATAATGCTCCCCTTTTATCTTCATCTCTCCCCATTTGGCATCAATGACAAAGGGTGTCCATATATATGCATCTCAAAACAATGATCACTGCTCCACCTGTCAATATGCATAATCCTAGGACCTTTTCGTATGCCTGGAATACGCATTATTTATTGTTTGAGTTCATCCTACAGCATCATGAACTCAAAGTGTGCTTGTGGAAATTGAACCCAAGAGATAGAAAAATTACACTCACAAAATTGCTAATCAATCATGCAAAATTCACACCAAACGAGTCTAAAATTGGATCATAACACTGGTTTGTATTCAATAAGTGTACAATAGGAATCCTTGTGAAGTAATAGGATGCTGAAATATATCATTACATGAGAGAATCAAATGCATAAATATGCCATTCGAAATAGTAAAAAAGTAGGCTTACTAAATCTAGTCAAATCCCCCATAGGTGCGTAAAGCAGTTTCCAAATCTATGAAGATGCTGATGAATTTGCAAAGTAAAGTGAGAAAGATAAAGAGGGATGGAAATATAACTCATACATGCTTTTATTTGGATAAAAGGAAGGAGGAGGATGTGGGAAACAAACAAGTCAACTACACCTAGTCTACCTTTTCCTTTTGCCTTAAATCATAATAAAACAAGGCAGCTTTTCAGAAAAAGTAGATATGTGCTTTGGAGGATCTGGAATAAAATAGGCATGATAAATTGGGTTTATAGGATGTTTCCCAAGTGCTCCATAAATCATTTTTAGCATGTGATGACTTCTAGGACTTGTAGAAGGAAACTAGCATAGAACGGAATCTAGGAAACTAGGTAATAAGACAAAAATAATTAAAATTAATGTCTAAGGTAGGTAACTATGGGTTGAGTACTATAACACCCCCCATTAAGACTGAATTTATAAGTAAATATCAGAAAAATATAGGGCCTAGCAACAAGGCTTAGTCACCCTTTACATACTGCTTGTCCATACAACCAAGGAAAGAGGCAAAAACCCAATGGGAAAATCCTCCCTTAAACATAGATAGGAAAAAAAAAAATTTCGAAATATTGTCATCAATCATGCTTCATAGAATGATAAGAAATCCCCAGCAGTGATTTGAGATTGCTGAAGGTATTCTCACAATAAACTTTGGTGAAGATGTCTGCTACTTGTTCTGAAGATGCACAGAAGAGTAGATCAATGGTGCCATCATGCACACGTTGTCTGATGTAATGCATATGGATCTCAATGTGCTTGGTTCACTGTCTCTGAACTAGATCATTGCAGATTCAAAAGGTTCTATGATTATCATAGTATATAATAGTTGAAAACTATGATTCGAAACCACATTCTCCAAGTATCCCCTACAACCACAAACATTGAGTTGCTGCATTTACAACTCCTCTATACTTTGCTTATGTAGATGAGAGTGCTATGGAACTCTACTTATTGATTGACCAGATAATTTTTTCTTCTACAAGCATGAACACATATCACGATGTATACTTTCGAACTATGTTGTCACTTGCCCAATCACTATCACTAAACCCAATCAAATCAAGATCATATTTTGCTTTGTAGAAGATCCCATGAGTTCTTGTTCCTTGAACAAAGTTTAGGATCATTTTGGATGCTCTCTAGTGGATCTCATGAGGCTGATACATGTATCTATAAGCCACACTAACTGCATAATATATATTAGTTTCAGTGTGTGTAAGATAAATCAAACACCCAATCAACTGCCTATACAGTGTATTATTTACCATAGGAGAAGAACCTCCTTCTTCAAGATTAACTCCTGAAAGGAACAGAGTCTTGCTTGGCTTACAATATTTCATGTTGAACTTGTTCAGCAAATTGAGAGAATACTTGGACTGATTTAATTTGATTCCATGTTGGGATTGAGCAATTTTGAGACCCAAGAATTGGCTCAACAATCCCAAATATGTCATAGAAAATGCATGGTTCATTGCATCCTTCAAGCAGGCAATCTTTTTCTTTTGAACTTCCTGTAATCAGAAGGTAATCCACATACAAGACAATAATCATCAAAGAACCATGAATCAGCTTCAAATAGACATTAGGATCATACTTGCATCGAACAAAACTCTGTGATAGCAAAAATCCATCAATATTTGCATACCAAGCCCTAGGGGCTTGCTTGAGCCCATACAATGATTTCTTTAACCTGCACTCTAAACATGGATTAGAAACAAATGCTTCAGGTTGCTACATGTAAATATATTTAGTGATATATCCATCTAGGAAATCACACTTCACATCCATGTGATGTACCTACCACTTCTTCAAAGCTGCAATGGCTAAAGCTAGCCTTATGGAGTCCATCTTTGCCACTGGTGCAAAGGTTTCATTTTATTTAATACCATGTACTTGTAAGTATCCCTTGGCTACCAATATTTCCTTACATTTCAAAGGTGAACCATCAACAGCAAACTTAGTCTTGAAAACCCACTTACATTGAACTAGCTTCCTCCTTGGGGGAAGATCAACCAGTTCCCAAGTGTTGTTCTTCTAGAGAAAACTGAATTCTTATTTCATGGCTGTTTTCCGTATTGGATCATCTGATGCATCTTCATATGTCTATGTATTTTATTCAACCATCAGATAGCACTTCTCAACAAATAGGGGATCTTTCACACAAAGGGCACTCTCAAATTGAGATCTAGCCCTCCTAGTGTCACTAGGATTTCTAGCTAGTTCCCTACCTGCATGAATGGTATTTTCTGCCCATTTTGGTATTGTAGGAATATTAGGATATGTAATCAAATCATCATTATTATACATATCAGAATCATCAAACTCATTAGTCTCTCCACTTACAATCAATGGATCTGGTGGTGAAGAAGACTCTCCAACTTCAATTGCTACTAAAGGATCTTCTTGGAACTAAACACTTAATTCAATGAAATATTTGTTAATGGTCAATTTCATCAGCTTGTACCCTTTTGAATCTTCAAAATACCCAACAAATAGGCACTTTTGGCTTTGGGGCTGAAAATGCTTCCTCTTTTCAGTTGGAATTCTAGCCCAAGCCTTTGAGCCAAAAATCCTAAAATGGGTCACATCTGGCTTGTGCCCACTCCAAGATTCGAAAGGATTCATACCATAAAGATGCTTCTGAGGCACCCTATTCTAGATGTAGGATGCACAGTTTATAGCATCAGCCCAAAAATTTGGTGGAAAATTCTTAGCCTCCATCATGCAGGTTGCCATCTCCTTCAATGATATGTCCTTTCCCTCGGCAACACCATTTTGTTGTGGTGTGTAAGGGATTGAATACTGCATCTGAATACCTACATATTTACAATATGGAATGAACTTAGACTTGACATACTCACCACCATTGTCAGATATGAGGATCTTTAGTTTCCTCCCATACTGGTTTTCAATATAGGCTCTAAATACTTTGAAGAGGTCAAAAACTTCAGACTTAAGCTTTATGAAGTAAACCCAACAATACCTGGAAAAATCATCTATGAAGTTCAACGCATATTTGGCTTGACTCATGGACATATGAAGAAATGGACCAGCAATGTCACTGTGGATCATCTTAAGAGGTGCAGAGGTTCTCTCATGGCTAGCTTTCTCATACTTGTGCTCTGGGTGTTTTCCTAGGATACAACCTTAACAGATTCCCTTAGAAAACTTGATCTTTGGTAACCCTATGACCATATCCTTTTCACTCAAATAAGAAAGATACTTGTAGTTAATATGGGAAAATATTTCATGCCAAAACTTGCTTACTTCATTAGCATGAATTAGAAGAGCAGATGGGTTTGAGTAGGGTAGAAAATGGGAAAACTTGTATACCTTCAAAGTGTGATCTACAACATTTTTTGCTATGAATTTACCATTCGAAATATCAGTGATTTCATCATCATCAGGGGAGAATATTACCTTCTTTGGATAGCTAGTATGAGTCATCCGATACGCCGATAATATATTAGAGGCAAGACCTGGAACATACAACACATTATTGAACTTACCATGGTCAAGATCAATCCTGCCCTTCCCAAAACTATCAGTGAGAGAGTCATATCCCAAAACTATTGGTGGAACTTTCGACATGTCAAGAAAGGATAATGTATCTTTTGTTGAAACCATATTTCTAGAAGATCCAGAGTCTATGATGAGGCTAGGTGAAATGATGTGTCAGCAACCAAAACATGTACTCTCTCTCTGTCCTCTGAATTTCATCATCCTTCCCTCTTCTTTGAGCAATCAGGAAGAGAGATGTTATTCTTCTCCAGGAGTTGGGTCAACATGTCAGTTTGCTTCTTGATACAAGAGCTCTCAGGATGATAGCCCTTACTGCAGTTTGTGCACTTGCTCATTTTTCCTTTGTTCTTCTTCTTTTGGGAGTTCTTCTTGGAACCTTGGGGCTCCTCTTGAGACTTGTTCTTATCTCTCTTTTTCTTAGGTGGATTTTTATCTTTTTTCTTATTTTTTGAATTCACCTTTGAATCTCCAGCAACCAAAGCTTGGTCTTTGGAAGGTTTTATGGTTCCCATGATCACCAAATTATCTTGCTCCTGTGTGAGGAATTCCATGAACTCTACAAGCTTAGGCATATTCCAGGCTTGAGTTATCAACTTGGTGGCATGGAAGGTAGAAAAAAATAATGAATAGTCAGAACCAAGATTAGAGAGTATGTCCAAAACTATTTTCTCTTCCTTCTTTTCGATCCCACACTGTTTCAACTGCAAAACAAGGGCCTTAAACTTGGAAAAGTAGAGTTGCAATGATTTGAAGATACTGGGACTCAAGGAGATCAGATCATTCTCAATTTGATGTCCTATCGTCTCATATTTCTTTCCAATAATATCTTCTATATTCTCCCACACTTCATTAGGTGATTTCAATCCATCAAGATGGAAGAGGAGGTCTCTTGAAATGCTTAGACACAAAAGACCATAGGCCTCATCCCTCCTGTTGTAACATTTAATTTTCGATGCAGCTGCATTGGGATCTGGATCAGTTTCCATAGTCACCCTATAGATATTTTTTTCTCTCAACAATATCTCCATCTCAGCTTTCCACTCAAATAAATTGAATGGAGTCAAGATGATCTTCTGAGATTGGTCCATAGCTAAGAAACTGTGCCCTCTAATCAGCGAAATGTGCTCCCAGTCAATATGTTGAACTTGCAATAGAAATAAGGAAGGAGATAAATTTATCTACAAAGTCTCTAATACCATGTGTAAATTGAACCCAAGAGATAGAACAATTACAATCACAAAATTGCTAATCAATCATGCGAATTTCACACCAAAGGAGACTGAAATTGGAGCATAACATTGATCTATATTCAATAAGTGTATAGTATCAAACCTTGTGAAGTAATAGGATTCTTCAATATATCATTACATGAGAGAATCGAATGGATAAATATGCCACTCGAAATAGTCAAAAAGTAGGCTTACTAAATCTAGTCAAATCCCCCATAGGTGCATAAAGAAGTTTCCAAATCTATGAAGATGCTCATGAATTTGATATTTCAAGTGGGAAAGATAAATAGGTATGGAAATAAAACTCATACATTCTTTTATTTGGAGAAAAGGAAGGAGGATGATGTGGGGAAAAAACAAGTCAACTACACCTAGTCTAGCTTTTCCTTTTTCCTTAAATCAGAATAAAACAAGGCAACTTTTTAGAAAAATAATATATGGGCTTCGGAGGATTTGGAATAAATAATACATGCTAAATTGGGTTTCCAGTATGTTTCGCAAGTGCTCCATGACTCAGTTTAGCATTTGTTGACTTCTAGGACTTGTAGAAGGCAACTAGCATCAAAGGGAATCTAGGAAACTAGGTAATACGACAAAAATAATTAAAATTAATGTGTAAGGTAGGTAACAATGGGTTGATTATTATAACAGTGCTAAGGTATTTGAGATACCTTAATCTTGGCTTTCCATATGGAATCCATACTCCCTGCTCTAATTAACCTCTCCTATTTGTATTTTCTCGTTCTTCTTCATCCATACTTACATCTTAGCATTTGTCATTTCAACATTTGTTCCTTCATGTGTACTGGATTTCCTTGATGAGATGTATGAGAAACTTCTCATGGGTTTTTTTTGTTTACTCCAATATTACTGAGCTTTGTTCCCAAATCCACTACAATTATAACACCTCATTGGACAACAATATAAAACAATGTGACCAACGTGGTTGCATGTCCAACACCTCACTGAGATGTTGGAACTTCCAATGCTTCTTTGAGCAACTTCATTCCTCCAAACCTGAGAGTGTCCTTGACTATAATACTTTGTCTTATTATATTGAAATATTCATGCATTCGTCTACCAAGGTTAACTTGTTATTATTGTTGATGTGTAGGAAATAATCTTCCTCGGTTGAATTCTTTGTGTTGCACATTCTTGGATGTTGTGACCATACCCACTCCAAGTGTAACGTATCAATGTGTGACAAGTGGAAACAATATGTCCATCTTGGTTACATGTCCAACATCTAACCTTTTTATTCGGGCTTCCATTACATCTTCTTCTGTAGAGTCTACAATCCATCACCTTATTACCAAAGTAAGAACAAAAGTAATAGTAACCATTAAATCCACTTTTATACCTGGGACTTTGGTTCCATCTTGGAGTTGTTTCTTTTCTAAGCTTTATTTGAGGAATAAACCTAAATTCTTGTTGCATTTTTGAACTTCCAAAGTCCTCGTTTTCATGTGTAGGTGCATGGGGAAAAACTTTGGACATTGACGAACCTGATTCTGGAGTCTTAGGAGACCAAGTGTCACCTTGATATTTTTCTTTGTCCTTCTTGTAACTAAGACTAGTCTTGTCACATGGAGATATTTGGAAATCCAATATCTTATCTAGGACAATTGAATTGTCCTTAAACTTGATAAAATCATCATTCTTTTCACCTTTCTTTCTGAGACCAACTACCTCCATCTCTAGCTTCTGTATTGTCTGCTCCTTTTCTTCCAGCTCATTCTTTAATATTTATTCTATTCTTTTGGATTCTTCTAGCTGAGTCTTCAATTCATGATTGACCTCTTCAGTTTCTTCAATCTCTTCTAAGTATTCACCAAGATCTTCTTCTTCTTCCTTTTGATTGATCAATTTAGTATTTAGTTGTTCAAATTCATCATCATTTTCTTTCATTTGATACTGCAACTCTGTATCATTTTTTTTGAGATTCACAAGAAATACGCTCATTATCATGGTCTTCTATTGATATTCATTCAAAGAATCCAATATTTTCTTTCTAAACTTTTTGAATTCCCTATGGTTCATATTTACTATGTTGATGACCCCATTTGCTATGTGATTAATACTTATCAAAGTGAGATGTATATGTTTTGCAACTTTGGATAGAATTTCTTCATCTTCTGCAAGAACCTTCTAAATTTCATCACACAATATATCATTACAATCAAAAGAATCCATACATTTAATGGAGTCCTATTCTTCCTTTTCTTCTTCTTGATTGACCTCTTTTGGGGGCTTGTATTTTGATTCTTGATCTTTCTTTTTTGTTTTTGGTCTTGCCTTCTGATACTCACTTTCCAACTTGAACCATAGATCTTGGGATAAAGTGTGCTCCCCTACAGTTTCCTTCATTGACATGTGATGTCCATCCATGAGGGACTTCAAGGTTGTAGTATTGTCCTTCTTTGCTTCCTTTTATGTAGCTTCCATGCCCTTCTTATTTTATGGAGTGGGTGGATTGGTCAAAATCTCCCAAACACCAAAATTATTCATATATGCCTTCATTTTTCTCTTGCAAATGAAATATTGTAATATCAAGTACAGGAACATCATTTCTTGCAAGGCTTGTGACTAAGGCCTGCTCTGATACCAATTGTTGGACATAATGGGCACAATGAGAGGGGGGGTTGAGTTAGTGTGTGAGCCAGTTAAACCTTTTTAACTTATTTTAATCAATCAGATTGTATCAAGAATCATGTTATTAATTACATCATGATATGCATCATCTAAATCAATCATGAGTCATAATCACCATCAAAACATCAATAGAGACACAAGAATATATGTAATTTTGATATTTATTTATGGTAATGGAGGACTACAATATTCTCAATTACAATCAGCACCAACTGATGAAAAGAGAACCAACTCCTGTAATAGGGCCCATCTTGGTTTTCTTATCTCCAACTAAGAAAGGGTTGAGGAGACCAATCCTCATGTGAAAGATTCTTCTAGAACGCTTCATGTCAATCTCTAGTTGTCATCAATATGTTGCTCAACCACTTCTTCTCATTAATCTTAGTTCATCAATATTGTTCATCAATACTACTAGTCTATATCACTACTCATGCACATCATAGTCACTACTACTCTCATTGATCATCAAAGCATCATCACGTCATCATGTAGAAGGAACCACCATAGTTAGCAAGACATCACCCACATAACATACGTCTTCATCATAGGAATACATACATCAATACACCATTGTATTGATTGTACATCATTGTACATTCATCACTCTATAAAGCATTGTATGTTCACTATATGTTACTGTATTCTTCACCATATACATTCCATTGCATGCATCATTATGTGTATAGAGTGTGCATCATTATCCATGCATTATCATAAAGGTATGGATCATATCATTAAAACATCATTCATTCTCCATTAAAGTGATCTTACCTCAAGCTACTATTGTGGATGATCCACACTATTTTAACCCTAAGTGACCATCATCAATACACCAAAAGAAGATGAAGGACTTGGTTTGTTTGTAAGGCTTGAAATATCAGACTCTTAGAAGGCTCAGATATTTGGAAATGAATGTGGAAACCCTATTGGTCATGCATCAACAACCTCAGACTATTTTAATCTCAAATTTTACTCTCCAAAATCAGACTCAAAAAAAATATCGAATTGTTTGTATAGTGGTAACTTTAAACCTTTCAAATTCAAACTATGGTAAAAGCCTACAATTTTTGGACTATTTTAGTGTCTCTACCCTCCAAACGTTTCTGTCGAAAATTTGGATGGATGAGTGTTTGACTTATGCAAAATTTGGGAGCCTCAAAAATTCCCTTGATCAACCTAAGAGCCTTCAATGCTTGCACTAGTATACTCTTTTGAGAATATAATAAAATATATTCCCAAAAATAAGAAAAAGGTCTCCCCAAAACTGCCTGAGTACAAAGTCTGAAATATGTTAAGAAGAAAATAAATTTAAATATTGTTTCTCCTTTATGAAATTTGTTTTTATGTTAACCCTCTTATTAACCTCAGTCCACCAGTCATTTCTCCTTCTCCACAGTCACCCCATCCACCAATTGTAGCTGTCTCAATCAACAAGTTTCAACAATTGTTGAAAAGAAGAAAAAAATATTAAAAAAAAGTGCCTGTGTTATGCTACTACATCTCCACCAAAATTCCACAATTACATTCCTCAGCTGCCTGCCAATTCAAACTTTATAATGACTATGGAAACCCTCCAATAGTCAATTTTCTTCAGTCCACGAATTTTCTCTCTGTCGCATTCGTTTTATAGATTTTGGATGTGAAAATAACTTGTATTTATACACATTTTCATAACTTATTTTAAGGATCCCACTTGTCTTCCAATTTGAACTTGCAATTTCTTTTTGTTTTTATTTTTGTTTTTATTTTGAATTTGTCACACATGCCCTTCCTTCAATAGTCAAATCTTACCATATGTAATTCTTTGCCACATCATTAAAATACATAGGGTTTCCACATCACCATGACATGTATGACCAAGGACCCCATCATCAAGTTTCCATGCCACCATCCATCCTCAACCATGTGTGTCAAACTGAAGTGTGTTAGCGTTATCCTGCCACCCTACATGTGTGGGTGCATTCATCATGGCATCTGACCAAATCAAGTGCAAGTGCAAGAAATGGGCTTCATGACCTTTTCAACGAATGACACAAGGGAATCAAATTCTTCATCAAGGGTTCCAAGTCTTTGTCAAGTCAACCATGACCACATCATTGCCTTTAAGGGGACAAGGACCATTAAGTCATCAAATTTTCATCCAAGTACTTCTTCAAGGATTCATTATCAAGTAGGACACTTCATGGGCTTCTTCAACCACCTTAACCACACAAGGGAACCTCCAAGGGTCAAGAAGCATCATTACATCACATGTGGGGTTTCCATACCTTCTCTTAGGGTAACATGACACCATCAAAGCATGAATGACGACATAATGGGTCATTAACGCTTCTCCAAAGCATCCAGTGATTATACATCATCCCCAAGGGCTTTAGCACCATATTCAAGGTCTTCAGCATTTCCACCAGGGTCTTCGACATTTTCAACAACGCGGCAGCTCCAAGGTCCAACATTGTGGGTACAAGGACCTTGTCAACTGGGTACAAGGTGCTTCAAATCACAAACCATCTCTATATGGGGTCTAGGGAACTGGATGTGAGGATAGTGGGATCATCCATATGTGTGCACTACAAGAGGGGCTTGATGGAATCAATGACAACCTGTGGGGCCACAACAAGTCGATGTTGGCATCAATGACAATTTCATCAGTAGAAAGAAATTGCATAAAACAACAAATAGACTAAAAAAGAACTGATCGAGAATTTGAAGTGGACAATTGGGTGTTTCTCTGCCTTCAACCATACAAAAAAATTCACTTAAAAAATCCAAAAATCATAAACTTTCACTGAATTTATATGGCCCATATCGAGTTTGAAAGCAAGTGGGACAAGTGGTATATTCTCTAGACATCCTAGACAAAGGAAAAATACATGACGTATTCCATGTGTCATCCCTAAAAAATAAATTGGGCTCAAACAATCACATAAAAATTGAATTTCCTATGTTATATGATGAAGGGAAATTAGTGCTAGAACCATAATGCATTTTAGAAATTAAAACCTTAACACTTCGATCTAGATCAGTCAATAAATACCTTATCGAGTTGATAAACTTACCAGATGATGAAGCTACATGGGAGAATGAATATTTTCATTCACGCCACCCCTCCTTGCCAATACTTCATGGACGAAGTATTATAGAGAGGGATTACTTCTAATAAAACTAAATAGTTTAATAAATTAGCTACTAATTTGTCATTTACTAATGAACAACTTGATAGGCCACATCATTAAATTATGACCCTTGATTTGTATAATGTAAAAATCATTAATTCAATAAATAAAATATATATTTTGGAACATACATTCCATATTTACTCATCCATTAGTTTTACCCAATTCCTCATCCATTTCCTACTATGAACCTATATACTCATGGAGACACTATACCTCTGGTCTTTCATACTCCATATGTTAATAATTATGATTATTTTAGAGTCTCTTCAGCCTCATTTCAGAATTGGTAATGTGCTACATTAGTTTGAAACGAAAATACATGGTCCATTTCATTATTTTGAAGCTATAGAAGTGTGTAAATTAAGCCCAAGTTGTAGTTCAGTTGCACTCACAAAATTACTAGTAAAAAATGCAAGATACACTCAAAATGGAGACTGAATATGGTGCATAACATAAAATTATATTGATTAAGTTCACATAAAACAACCTTATGTAAAAAGAGGTTTTTCAAATATATAATTACATCATATAATATAAATCATAATGATGATATTCGAATGACTAAAACAGCAGGCTTACTAAAGTAGTCAAAATCCCCCATAGGTGCATAAAGCACTTTTCAAGCTAGTCAAGATGATCATGAATTGGATGAATGATTTGGTACAATTGATAAGTGGATTAAAGTGGACAAATTGGCATCCTTTTAGGAGATAAAAAGAAGGAGGGTGAGTTGTGACAAAAACTAGGCAGTTGCCTTAGACTAGCTTTCACCTTTTTCTTTAACAAACTGTTGAAAAAGAATAAAGAGCTTAAAAAGTAAGAAAATGCACTTTCTAATACTGGACAGTCCATGGGTTGTCAAAATATTATCCATAATCTTTCCAAAGCGATACTGAATGAATTTTAGGCAAGTTTGACCACATAAATGCAAGTGGATTCCAACTATCTCGTGTAGGACTTAAGAATTTAATCAAAAAGATTAAATATTATATCCTAAGTATGGGAATTGGTTTCTGTTATTACAAAACCCCCTTTTAATCCTGAAAAATGTAAAATATGAAAAAAAATCAAAGATTTAGGGCCTAGAAACAAGGCTTAGTCACCCTTTACATACTGCTTGTCCATACAAAACAAGGAAAGAATACAAACCATAAAGGGGAAAATCCTCCCTTAAACATGGACATGAACAAAACTGTATGAAATATGGTGTTCAATGTGTATTCCCACATGATCATATATACTCATTAGTGACTTGATATTGATGAAATTCCTCTCAAAAAACACTTTGGTGAAGATGTCTGCAACTTGTTCAGATGATGCCCAATAGTGCATATTAATGACCCCGTCATGCACAAGTCCTTTGATGTAGTGCATATCTATGTGTTTGGTTGATTGCCTAGGTACCAAATAAATCAAGATTCTAATGGTACTATGGTTGTCACAATATATGACTGTAAAATTTATTGACTCAATCCCAAACTCTCAAAGTATACCCTATAACCATAAACATTGAGTTGTTGCATTTAGATCTCCTATGTATTCTACCTCTATATATTAAAGTGCTATGGCACTTTGATTTTTACTTGAACAACGGATTGGTCCATCTACAATCATAAACACATAAACATAAGATTATTTTCTATCAGTATTAGCACCTGCCCAATCATAGTCAGTAAATCCAACTAACTCAAGGTCATATTTAGCAACATAGTGAATCCCATGAGTTCTTGTTCCTTGTACAAAGTTTAGGATTCTTTTTGTTGCCATGCAATGGATTTCAGTAGGCTGGTCCATTTGTCTAGAATCTACACTCACTGCATAATAAATATCAGGTTGAGTATGACTCAAACATAGGATACAACCTATTAACTTCCTATATAGAGTGTTGTTTACCAATGGAGATGACTGCGCTTCTCCAAGAATAAAATCTGAAAGGAAAGGCGTCTTCCTTGGCTTGCAATCCTTCATTCTAAACTTATTTAGCATATCTAAAACATACTTGTACTGATTTATCTTGATTCCAATATCTAATTGAGAAATTTCAAGCCCCAAAAATTGGCTTAACAATCCCAAATCAGTCATGAAGAAGGCATGGTTCATTGCATCCTTCAAGGAGGAAATTTATTTCTTGGATATTCCTGTGATGAGACGGTAATCAACACATAACAAAATAATGATTAATGAACCATGAATAATATTCAAATAGACATTTGGATCATACTTGCATCTACTATAGTTTAGTGATAGCAAAAATCCATCAATCTTCACATACCAAGCTCTAGGAGCTTGTCTTATCCCATACAATTAAGTTTAATCAACCTTCACACAAGAGATGTATTAGTGAAAAATTGTTTTGGTTGTTGCATATATATCTTTTCTTTCAAATATCCATGCAAAAATACACTCTTCACATCCATGTGATGTACCTCCCACTTCCTGGAAGCTGCAATGGACAAAGTTAGTCTTATGGAGTCTATCTTTGCATCTCATGCAAAGGTATCATTGTAGTCAATTACTTGGACTTGGGAGAAGCCCTTTGCCACTAATTTTTCCTTATACTTCAAAGGATATCCATCTGTATAAAAAATAGTTTTGAATACCCACTTACACTTGATTAGTTTTCTCCCTGGTGGAAGATTGACTAGTCCTCATGTCTCATTCTTCTAGAGTGAATGGAATTCCTCCTTCATGATTGTTTTCCATATTAGGTAATAAAATGGTTCTTCATATGTCTATGGGTCATATTAAATCATTAGAAAACACTTATCAGAAAAGAAAGGGTGTTTTACAAAAACACCACTCTCGAATTGAGATCTAGTCCTCCCGGAATCACTGGATTCCCAACTAAGGGGGTGTGTATGTCACATGCCCCAATTTTGCAAAACTAATATTATCATATTTGATTTTATTTCAAGACAATATGTTAAATTTTATGCTAAGTTGTAATTGATGACTCAGTAGAGTCAAGGATGTTGAATGTAATTATGAATATTTTTATAATAAATAAATAAAAGTGGAGACAACAGCTTGGGAGAGCTCTTAAAAAAAGTGTTTACTGGTCAAGTTGGTGGAGGAGACTGGGTGGAGAGAAAATGGATAAGTGGCAGCATCCTCAAACACTTCCAATGTTGCAGGTGGAAACCTCCCTACATTTGGGGTCATGATCGCCCAAGAAAGTGGGATCAGAGCAGGTGGCTCAATTAATGACAGCTAACCCAAAAGGACCTAGGAAATCTTAATAAAAATGCCCATTGAAGAGAGATGAGGCTGCTCATTCCAAGAGGAGAATCATTCAGGTGAATGTACTTCAAAGGATTTCATTGGGAAGGGAATTTGTGGAAGGTGTTTGAGGGGTAAACTGCAGAAAGTGATCTAGTGCAGCTATTCAGCTAAAGGATCTTGCTACTGAGTGCAGAGTTAGTACTGAGTCATTGGACTAGTATTTTGTTTCTTGCTCCACCAGTTCTCCTCCAAGGAGAACAGGAACAATCTTGGGGGTCTTGAGAAGACGCCATTTGAGCACTCTCCAGGAGTTTGTAGGGAGGAACGGCCTCCCAACATTGTTTTCATCCAACTTTAAATAGGTTCTACAATCTTTTATTTACCGTGTTAAAAGTTTATATCTGAGAATGAATGATTAATGAATGATTACATGTTTGTAGTGAACTAATAGAGCTTGTAGCCCTTTAGTTATTTGAATATTGAATATGTAATTGATGAAAATAATCCTAACCTATGTTTTTTCCCATCTAGAATGGACCAGACCATACTCTAGCACAGGCATTATATTTTAAAATAGATGAAGGATATGATAGAAATCTGGATTGAATAGAGTTATTTTGTATTTCAGAACAATGGAATAATTTATTTTTGTATATAGTTGTTTTTAGGAAAGAATATTAATATGTCTAGTTAAGTTTATTGTTCAAACCAAACTGTTGTAATAAGAATGCTAGCAAAGAAGTATTCATAATACTTTATAGACATCAGGTTTATTTCTTTTAAAAAATTGTTAGAGTAAATAGGCTATTGTTCTTATTCAAAAATATATTTTGTAAAATGATACTATTAACCTGTAACATAGGTAAAAGAATTAACTTAGATAAAGCACTCATTTATTTCTGTGAAGAAAGAACCAAGTTATTTTACATAGTTATTTTATTCTTCATACTGCTTAACTATATCTACAAATAAATTAACTACAACAATTATAATATTGTAACAAGGAAATGATAACAAAAGCTATCTATGCCTTTATTTAAATAAAATAGACTGAATGGAATGGTAAATAACATTTAATAGGTATTATTTATAAATGAACTAATTCAATTAAATAAACTAAACAGAGATTAATTATGAAAGAAAGTACGAGGTTGAAACCCTCATAGTATTAACATTATAATTCATAGTATTAACATTGTAATTCATAGTAATAACATTGTAATTAATAATCAAATAAGAAATAATCCAAGGATTTGGATTATTTAGTATTTTGAACCTTAAAACTATAAAATATTATTACAGTCCTGCAAGGACAGAGAAAGATAACAATGGAATTATAACAACTATATACCTGTAACAAACAATTAACTTAACATTTATTATTGAACTAAAATCTACAGAATAATTTAAAGAAATTATTTTTTACACAGGTCACCAACAAGATTAACCCTTGCTCGAATATCCGAGCTTATAAGCAAATTATTATAATAGGAAGAAATAACAGAATAGGTTATAATAATGCATTTTAATGCAAGATAAATTTAACAGTAAAGATTTCTTTACATAGTCGAATAAGGGTAAGAACCTTAGTATACAAAATTCCATTAAGAGCATAGAAATAACTGAGCTCAAGCTAAAGAAAGTTAATCTCTATGCTTTAAGTTTAAACAGAGAATGGCTTGATAGGTTGCAAGATCTATTTACGTAACTATACACAAAAACAAGTAAATCAAAATTTACAAGTCACAGCATAAGCCGGAGAACCCTGCTAACCACAAGAGTTTAGCAAAAACTAAACAAGCAAACCGAGGAATAGTAACCCATGAAGGGTCACTTGTAGGCCATAACTTCCAACCAAAAATTGTTCCATAAGAACTGAACAAGAAAGCATTTCCATGGGTTAACCAGGGCTTACCCGTAAGCAGGAAGCCGGCCTTGCTCGATTGTACCAGCTGCAAAGAGAGGTGTGAACCGTTACCTACAAGGAGATGAACCCACGACATTAAAATATGCTTCATACTATAAATGATTTAAGGGTAAGTTTTAAGAACTGTTTAAAAGAAATTTCATACCTGGAAGTGAAGGAAATGTAGCCACTGAGAAACAGTAGCACCGCCACCAGCGAGACAAAGAGCCGACCCTTCATTTTTCCTGTGACAGAGATGGTTTAAACGCATGTAGAAGCCACTACTAGCAACAGCAAGAAGAAGGTTGAGAAACAACCAAGCAAGAAGCAGAAGGTGAAGCTGGAACTGTCACCACAATGTAAAACATGAGAACCACACTCTCGAAACCCTATGACAAAGACAAAGCTGTAACATAAGCAAGAAAGTTCTTAAAACTATCCCTACAGGCAGGCCATGGAGGAACGAACCAAATGCCACTCATAGGCCAAGCCGTAATCTTTTAGTCACATCCCTCAACAAAATCTTGCTAGGGTAAACTCACAGTGCAAACAAGAGATCGAGAACAAAGAAGTTAAACTAAACATTGTAAACCAAGACGCAGAGCTCATTAAATTCACAGTATGGTAAGCATGGCGGCCATCGAAATAGTTGTAGAGTGGCCCAAAGGCCTGAAATCCACAGAGGAGAATGAAAAAGAATAGGGTTACACAAACTCTTATACTTCCAACACTTGACCGAGAAGAAAACACGTGGTCACTTAGATTTTTAACCATGCAGTTGGTCGATGCTATAGTTCCTGCATGCAAATAATTTACAATGATTTAAAATTATAATTCTATGAACATTCGTATAAGTATTATAATCATTCAAATGTTCCACATTACTATAGATTTCAACCTACGGTTGCATGGGCATAAACCATGAACCCTCGGATCATTGACAAGGTTATCATATAGTCATCATATAGTTTAGAACGATGGTGATTTCAAAAGCCTATTTTTTTAAAATACAAAACATTACACATAAACCAATCGATGGAGTGGTCTAACGCCTCATCCCTTTTCCATATCAAGTTATAATGTGAACTTTATAATTAATATGTTTATTCATATTAATATTTTCGTTGACCATGAAATCGATGCAACCTTATAATCTATATTCTTGCTCAAAGTATTTTATGCATGGAAGCTTTAGTTCATCACTAACTATTTATCCATTTATTCATAGCATGGATATTATAGTTATAAATGTTGATAAGCCTTGTGTCATCATAACTATGTTTATGAAGAAATCTTATGATACTTTGGGAGATACCAATTAAAGGGTTATTTCATCACCTAGCCAAACTATGATATTTAATAAAGTATTCCTAATAGACTTTTCATAGCTAATCTTGTTGCCACCAACTTTGATGTTGTGACTTTATAATTTTATACAACATAGTTTTAAATAGAATCATGAACTATATAAATCTGATTTGTTTATAACCAGAATTACTGGTAATCATGGATGTGTTATACACAAGATAGTTTATGTGTGTATTGGTGAGTATCGTAGAAAACCATAGTTTTCAGTGGGTGGAAAATACTAGGATGTTGGCTATGAATCCTTTACATAGCTCAGATCAATGAAGTTTAATAGCTTTTGGTTATTTACTCAACCATGACAAGTACTATTAGTTTCACCATGTTTTTGGTTAGTAACATAATTTTTTAGAACTATCTAGTGCTTGCATGAGGTAATAAATCAATATCTCTTAAAGACTTTGACCTAAGTTAACTTTTGTGGTTAGTATCTTAATTCAAGAGAAGTATTATAAAAAAATAGGAAACTGAAGTGGAAGAATCCCACTAGATTCTAAGTCCTTAGGAATTTATGTTTCACTGTAATGTTTAGAACCTTACAGGCAATAATCTTCATTACAGAATATGAATAACAAGTCGTTGGTTATACTGTTATTATAAGTTGATAATGTATATTACTGATAGAACAATTATTATAGCATTACAGATTGTGCACTCTAAGTGAAATCTACTTACAACAAAGATCACAAGTTGTGAACCACGGAAAGTAATTACTGTTGCTATTTACATTTAAGAAAGAAACTCTTCTACATGTATTTCATTGACAAGAATAATTGAAGGAAACAAAACTACTATTTTACCTCATAGAAGTAGCTTGATATGTAACAACTTATTTACTAAGCTATTTATTTTTGCAAATAGAAATATAGTTGGATGCTTTATGGCCTTAAAGGTGTTACTCGATCATTCATACCTATAAAACCTGTAAGTACAAGTAAGCTTTCTGCATTAGCTTAAACGCTAAGTAAGCCCCAGAATCCAAAGATAGTTCCACCTACTTGTCGCAAATTAAAACTCATTAGCAAACTGAAAGAGGAATTATTGCACAAGTTAAACCTAACCTTGTATCAAAAAGTCGAATGCTAAGTTACTTAATTAAGATTATGTATTAACTAATCTGGTAATTGTTTCTTTTATAGATAACTGTTAGTTTTTAGCAAACTGCATTCTCACATTTTATGTATTTTCAAAATTTTAAGTTTTTGTGAAAATTTAGGGTTTTGACATTGATTGTATCGCACCCTAATTTGGATGAAGGATGCACAGTTTATAGATTTGTCCCAAAAAAAATGGTGGAAAATTCTTAGAATCCATCATACAAGTTGTAGAAATTCAGGCCTGCAGTAGATTAATTTCACTCACAGCAATTAACAATTGATCATGCAAATTATCAACAATGGAGACTGAATATGGAGC
>LPNX010088696.1:0-15076 GCA_001517045.1 Pseudotsuga menziesii | reverse complement strand
ATTTCCACATTGGGCAGGGAAGAGCCAGTTCTCATGTTTATCATGCAAACCCCTCAGATAATCTAGTGACACGTTATTTTCTTCTGCTCTTTTTCGTAATTGCAAACCTCTATGGCATGTGTCTGGACTTGCCCTTAAGTAAATAAATCCATCAGGAACAAGCCCAGGTAAAACAGAAACAACTAGATCAAACCATGAATCATAGATGCTAAGCTCCATCCCATTCATCCATTTTGCCTCATGAACAGCTCACACAAACACCTGGTATATTCAAGACCGGTAAATTTGTTTCTAACTTTCTTTTTCCAGTGCTAAAATGCCAGCAACTGCACTAAAAGCAGACACTAGAACAAAAAGTAAAGATGCAAAAACAAAGAAAGCAATTAGACTGACTCTTAATGGGGCAGATAAACTACAACATCTATTTACTTATACATTTCATCATCTATATTGGACAGTAATGAAATTAGACCTAAACAGAACATACAATGAAAGCTAAGACTCTCAAGTTACTACACTGTCATAAATGCATAAAAGCCTATTAAACTTTCTACCAAAATGAACCTCAAAACATACCATCCGATCACTGAAAACACTTCTCTCCATGAGTTGTAGAGGCTTTAAGCCACCTGCAGACTCTCGCTCTTGCATCACCCTTGTTACAAAAACATAGTTCTGAAATGTGTAGGCATACCGTTGAGGTCCAGCATAGAAAGCATCCAATATATTGAAATGATCAGGCCCAATGTCTTGCCACTTAGAAATAGGCTCAGGAACCACCTCTACAAGGTCACGTAATTCAATTGTCTCATTTGCTATCCTCTAAAGAAATGTGGTTTTCCCAACACTAATATTACCTTCCACACAAAATGTGAGCCTCTTTTTCTACATTTTTCTCTCCCCATCCTGTTCCTCTTCCAACTCTTCATCCACACTCTCCTTGATGTAAGAAGTTATACTCTCTGCATGGTTCTTGTGGACGATTCCAATGGAGCTACGTAGAAACTCAACCATCTTTTCGCTACCACCTCCAAGGAACTGTACACATATTAAGAAGGGGAAAATGTTAAACCAAGCTCAAGTGACTGGAGTTGAAAAACTATTCCATCTGCCAATGGTCTGCAGTTTGATGTGTGAAAGCAGTGGAAATTGTAAGAAATGAACTCATAACAACCACTCCACCAAATTATTCTAAACTATTGGACAAACCTACATCATTAATGAAAATGAAAAGAATAGAAAAATATCAATCTACATCTCAGTTTTACATTCACTTTGCTAATGCTCTTGATGGTCCTACTAATCATAAGAATTATTTGAGCAAAACTAGAGCATGCTCAATCATTTTAGGGTACTCACAAATTTGGGGGCTTCTGTTAGCCTGTGCGTGACCTCTGCAAACCCTCACCACTGCAAACCCTCCTCTGCCTCTTCAAACCGTCTTCTGCCTCTGCAAACCCTGGTCGCAGCAAACCCTCCTCTGCGTGACCTCCAGTACCAGCACCACCTGTCGCGACCTCCTTTGCATGACCTCCTGCAAACCTCCTTTGTGTGACCTAGAGAATTGGCTTCATTCCACTTCGTAATCTGCCTTTCGTTAATCCCATTCGTTTTATTTTGATGAACCGTAGCGTTTTCAAAGCGATTCTCAGACTACTTGCGACGGTAGTAGCTCTTCTTCGTGTCCATTTTTCCCTACCCTATCCATTCCAAAAAGAAAAATAAGACAGCTTAGGCAAATCGATGAAGATGTGTTCAAATGTGAATTCTCTGGCGGAAAATCGCTTCTATTTTTATCAAATGTGATAATGTTCATTCTATCTGTGAAAATGTGAATTTCCTGCAAACCTCTCCTTTGTGTGACCTGGAGTTGTTACGGGCTTTCACGGGGATATTTTATTTTTCGTGAAGATTAGTGATTTAGATTGACCTTCTCCAGGTTTTGAGCTAGTGGCATTCTTGCACCACCTTGTTCTTAATGATGAGGTCCTTCTTACTCCAGCTGGGGGGCCTGTTCTTATCAACAATATTGCTCTTATCAATAAAATCATACCGATGTCTGTCAGCATAGCTTCTTTTGTTGGGCTCAACCAATTTCATAAGCCCCTGAAAGGACCTTGCAGGAATGGTCCCAGACTCATCCGAGCAAGTCACCATCGCAATCCTAAACCTCTTCAAACTGTCCTTGTATGCAATTGAGGTCTCAAAGCACTGCCTGCCTAGATTGTTGGCCCTTAACAGAACAACCCCGGTGCCATGTACCAATAACAGGGACACAATGAAAACAGCCAGCAAACTGAACATAACAGGACTAAAAACCCTCTCTGATAAGTTCCAACACCAGTGCTTTATATCCGGGCCCCCTTGAACGAATCCTGCATAGTGATGCCTATGTAACCCCTTGAAGAATGCTTCCCACCATCTGAAATCCCAACCCTCCTCTGCGGACAAAGGGAAGAAACGCCTCCCATTCCCATTCTAAATCTCACAGATACACAGATAGCACTTCTCTGCTGCACCCAGAGCTTCTCGTGATGCCGATTTAACAATATAAGCAAAAACCCAAAATAACCTGCGGTTGGATGCAATGTATTTTATACCATCAACGAATATTATATCATCATGTGTGGGATGGGACCATGTACGAATAACCATGTGTTTTCCTAAGAGGCATATAACCTCATAAATTGTCTAGCCTCTTAGTTAGCCTTTTGTGGCAATAATAAGAAACTAACCTTATTTTGATATGATATTCAACAATGGGATTTTGAAAAATTAAAGAAGTAACAATGCTTTGAATCAATCCTTCTTACACTGATTCTCATCTAGTAATTTCATATCAATACTATTATGCCTAATTTTGTAAAGAGAGAAGTCATTATGTAACATGGTCACCCTATTCATAATGATTTTGATTCAAGGAATTTTGATGATGCAATATGGAATATTATTTGATGTATGGCAAGAAAATATGTCACAAGGAAAAAATACTCACAACCAAAGGAAAACCCTACTTTGAAATGTCTTCATTGTCGAGCTCTTTCCTTGATTTAAGGGCTTCCTTTGCTTGGATAGTTTCTAAGGTTACAAATTGGTTTTGACTCGGGTCTTATTTTGTATCATTTATGGGTTTGGGAGTACCATGTTTTTCTCCCTCTATTCAAGGATCTGGATGCTTTTTTAAACTCTTATTCTTTCTGCTAGGTTGGGGGTAGGTTCTTTGGGTAGTTCTTGTTGAAATGACTACAATCATGACAACTATTGCACTATAATGGCATATGTTCATAGTGGAATGGTTGCACAAGGGTCTATTTGTTGATTTTGGAGCTCTATTTCTCATGGGAGCTCTTCTTCAAGTTATACTTCAATGTGAATTCAAGCACAACTAAAGAACTTCGGTCTTGGATCAACTCTATCAACAACTCTTCTTAACTTATTCCATATTGCCTCAAGGCTCTTAATGCATAGTTGTTAAAAGAGATATGGGACAATCTCTCCCACACTAAAACATATGATGGAATCTCCTATTTTAGCTCAAAATCTAGAGACCATTGATTAAGATACAAAACTCCAATGCCCCAAAACCATGGGCATTGTATAATATTAAATCATAACCATAGTTAGATTGAAAATGTAAACCGAAGAAGTCTTTGCCAAAAAAATAACTTTAATTTTTCCTTTGAAGTTAGGAACCTACTAGTTTTGGATAAAGACTCAAATGCTTTATAAGATTGGTCATGCTCCCAAAAACATCCTGACTATAATATGATAAGTATACAAAAATAGCTTTTTTTCAACACTACAAATTGAAAACTAAGATTAAAAATGTTCTCTATATTTTTAACAAAATGTGATGCATTGTGACTAGAGTTAGTTCTCTTTAAATAATTAACAACCATCCCCAAACCTTGCATTCTTATCCCACAAGCATGTACTCACTCATACATGTTAGCCGTGATCACCTTGAAAGGGCACTGCTAAACCACACATAATTGCATTTTGAATATATCTTATTTTATTTATATGAAAACTCTATACTTCCTCGCACACCAAATAAAGACAACTATAGGAAATGACCCTAAGCGTCGGATATGCGACGGAGGCTCCGTCGCTTAAGCGACGCTTACTAACGCACCATCGCTTAAGCGACGGTTATGAGAATAGCCGTTGCTTAAGCAACGCTTGTGGCCACATTTACAAAAAAAAAATGTATCCTTGTGATTTTTGGTAAGTTTAAAAAGAGAAATCCACGCGCCGTCGGAATTTTGGATCGAAATGTAGTAGTGATTGCACTGCTATTTTGAGTTGCATTTTAATATGGAAACTACAACATGCCCATTGACACCGAGAAGACAAACTAATTCATTATTCTGGACATGTCACATTATCATTTGCAATGCTGAAATGACTAAGGAGAAAGAAAATTTATTCAGATGTTGGGGGAGACCTCCCTTATCCTTAGACTTCAACCTCTTAGCATTAGGTTAGTTCCATGAGACTCAACTAGACCAACATACAGGTTAAAGAAGAGAGCGTTGAATTGGAAAAGACCCTAAAAAATATCATCCCATACAAGTAAACATGCAAGTCAAGTAACCATTATGAACCAAGCATCATGAACCATGCCAGACTAAACATGCAAGTCAAGTAAACATGCAATTCAAGTAAACATGCAAGTTAAGTAAACATGCAAGGATAAACATCACATATAAGTAAACATGCAAGTGAAGTAAACATGCAAGGCTAAGTAAACATGCAAGGATAAACATCACATATAAGTAAACATGCAAGGCTAAACATCACATACAATTAAACATGAAAGTCAATGTATCCTAATAAAGCAACACGCCGTCATACTAGGCTCATGCACATCAACTCATTGTCAAAGGTAGGTTACCCAACCTTCTCAACTGTATGTGGTCATATGTCTCATGTGCCTCATGAAATGAGAGGAAGCTCATAACCATCATCCCAGGATAAGGAAGGTCATGTGGTCATCTCATCTTCCTAAGGTTAAATCAGCAAGGGGTGGCCATCCCCTTGACGATAACCATATTTCTCGGAAAATGTCACACATATTCAATAATAAGCTATGCAACAAAGTGAACAAACATTTCCCATATAAATTTCAAAAAGCACAAACATAATAATATTAATTGTTCTAATGAGCACAGTACTATCAAACATAGAGGTACATAAATCATTAAAGTACCGAAAACAAAAGCAGTAATAGAAGTAAAATAATTATAAACTATATGGTCATCTTATATTCCTCAGGTTAACTCATGAAGGGGTGGCCAGTCCCTTGAGGATAACCATAGTCCTCTAAAGAGGTCACACATATTCAAACATGTGATCTGAGCAATAACGTACAGATGTGAAACCTCAGTTCTAAAATAACACCATGCAACGATTAGTTCAATAAACTTGTTACAAAACTGAAAATAGTTCATGCCTTCACTCAATGAAATACAAGTTTTAAATGTTTACAACTACATTTTTCTATGTTTTTGTTTTTTTCTCATAAATTCTAAGAGCGGACTTCATCTTCGGTGTCTTGCCCCGTTGTAGTTGTTGTGGCCTCTTTTTCCATTGATTGTGTGGATATGCACCCCCGCACCATACTTCTGGTATGTTGATTAGGAGGGGGTGGAGGTGGATGGACAGGGGAATCATCTATAAAAACCAAGACAGTTATATAGATATAAGTGCAAAGTTATTATTGATATACGTTTTTCATTATTTTCAATTTCATTACAACGATCTTTACCTGTTGGTTGACTAACCGAGTCAACTGGACTGTTCATTGGCTCTGCCATTTGTTCCTCTTCCGACTGAGCATGAGAAGGTACATGCTCTTCTATTCATAGAAAAATATTAATTAGTAAACGTAATCAATTATGTATTTAAAATCATATTGAATCATATGTTTTATAGCATACATACCTAAATGGATAGGCAGCTCACCACCATCACGTGGTACCGGTTCGGTACCGCTACCCTTGTTGGTTTTGTAGGTCTCACCCTGAAAAGAAAAAAAGACATTAATTTTTCGATGTAATCACTCATGGATAGATTATGCAAGTTCATTATAATGATGTCTGTATTGATTTTATTTACCTCTGAGTGAATAAATGGGGAAACTGGGTTTGCCCCAAGCTTTTCCGATGTTCTAGCACATGTTGAAAATTGAACTTAAAGTCGAGCTTCAGGTATTCATCAGTGGATTCCTCTTGAAAAGCATTTCCCTGCAATGCATAACACCTGTAAAGTTCTTGTGATAAATCAATTAATTGTTTAATACAGTTAGAAAAAACAATTAATTGTTGACTACAAATAATGATCAAATGATTCTTACAATTCGTGCCCTTAACTTGTGATATCCACCCTATCCCAGTTTGTGTTGCACATGTTTTTCCATTCATTCCTTTGTTGCTTTAGATGTGTCGAAGAGCTTATGAAAGGTTGCAAATATGTTAGATATTGCAACTTGAATATATTTAAAAGTTAACAAAAAATATGATACGTACCATACCTTCTTGAACCGGTTGCCTTAGTCTTTCCTTGTTTTCTCGATGCCTTCTCCTTTGCATCCTCGATGAGCACCTTCCACTCCTTCTTTGGAACCATCGAAGGACGCTCATACTTGTGGTTATTTTGCAAATTGTCCCTATAATATTCCCTGACATATTTCAAATTTAACCCAGCTACTGCGGTGACACCTTTTTTGTTGAAGGTTTTGCCAAACAAATTGACCATGTGGTTCATCAAATCATCTTTAAATTTTTCATTTTGGGAATTCCACCTTGTACGAATGGTGAGCCCAAAAATCTCCAATGCCTTTTCATGCAGGTTCTTATAAAAGACATTATTTTATGCAAAAAACATATGATCATTAATTAAAACTAGTTTGAGTTATGGTGGCTTTGAATTACATGAATAAAAAACACATAATACATTAAATAATACTTGCAATCTTCGGTATCTTGATTAGAATACAATCAACATCCACCAAGAAGCTAACAGGAAATGATCCCTTGCTAACCACACGCATGGATCCAGGATAGCAACTATCACCATTGATTCCATCGTCATCTCTATCATCATGTGGAGTAGCAGTGTTTGAAGGGCCATGTTCACCTCCAACATCCATTGAGGGCATGGAATCTAAAGTGCATTGTTGTGTAGGAGAGGAAAATAGCACCGTTGGTACGTTAGATTTACGAAGTGTTGAAGCATCGCTACGAACTATACTGTCCTATTCTTGTTCCCCTGTTTTTGGCTCCAAATAACACTCTAGAATAAAATTTCAATTGATTATAACATATAAAAAAAGAACCAAAATAACTTAAATGAATATATGTAGTTCATAAAAACTTTCAAAGATGCCCCTTATCCTGTATCTTATTATCTTTTCATTCAATTCATCAATTTGTGCTTGTATTTCTTCAGTCATGGGATAAATTAAAATCAGATCAAGAAGGTCTTGATTGCACTTTTTCAAAGCCTGTTTCACAGTATCCTTTGGGTCGGTTGAATAATATATATCTACATCATTGACCACATCATCACCTTGATGTGGTGTGCTCTACGAACGTCAATAAAAAATTAGCATAAAAAATATATAACGCATATAATAACAAAAAATTACTATAACCATGTTTAGGTACTATTATGCTATCATTTACCTAATGCGACGACATTGTTGTCTTCCCATGGTCACCTTGCCATAATACAATAAGAAAGACATATTCATATCCATCACTAAAAATAGAACCATGTATAATAAACTTGATTAATATAAAAAAGAACTTTAATTCTACTATGAGAGTCAACTTTACCTGTCTAGAAGCTCTAGGTGAGCTCAGAGGACCGCCCCCCCTTGCCACAATACAATAAGAACGATATCATATTGAAATATCAAGCTCAATAGCAAAAAAAGGCCAAATGTTAACATATGTAATATAATCATGAATTGTGGTTACTATTACATTGATGCTATTAGGTACTATTAAACTAACATTTACCACATCCGTCACCAATGGTGACTTTCCACAGCCAGCTTGTGGCATATGGCCACAATCACCCTGCCACAATATAAGAATTAAGACATATTAAAAATGAAAATTACATATATAACAATGTTTCTTAAACGTGATCAATTGAAAGCATGAAATATAATTAACCATGTGTATATTATAAAAAGCATGACATAAATAAACTTGATGCAAGAGAAAAATAAGAAGTCATCGATCAAAGGCCGAGTTAAAAGTTGTATAAGAAACTTACACCATAATAGCAACCCCCGCATATGTTCAGTTCAAACCGTAATCGATCAACAAATCTTCACCTCCAGCTATTGTTTTTGTTGCACATACGAATACATGATTTCCTTCACGCCCCTCAAATAAGCAATTGGGTAGCTTATGTGTTGACCCTGGTCGTGTGCTATTTATAAACCCTGCGATATTTCCTGAAGCTTTTAACCTTCCATCAATATACACAGTTGCTCCTTTGTTCAGATTGTTGTCAAGTAGTTCACAATAATTTGCTACCACTTCGTATGTCCGCATACTTGACATATATCGGACCAACAACAACCAATCATTATATTTGTAGCATGGAACGACATACTCCATCAATTCAGTTTCAGTGCCATATGACACCTTTATGCCATCCATGGAAAATAGCCCCAGTCCATGTAAAGAGGATGGAGCAATGCGATAAGTCCTCCCATTTAGGAAGAAATCCGTGTCCACTTGGGGTAGCTCCTTGGGTAATCATCGTTTGACAAGATGTCTATGCCTCAGGGACAACTCAATGTCATCTATGCACTTGTTATCATAACCACATGATCCTCCTTCATAAACAAAAAGTTCCATGTGTCTACGACATTTTCGCCTTACCTTTTCACCTTTAATTGATCTCGACTTATTAGATCTTGTATTAGATGTCTCGCTTTCAACCTCTTCTAGTCTATCTTCCTCACTTGAGGAAGATAGATCCGACAAGTACCTATTTGATGGTACCTACAATAATTAAAATTGGGTATTATTTATTGCATATAAACATTATTTAGGTGGTACTAATATAGATAAATTCTCATGCTTGGTACCAGTTGGTGTTGGCAGGGTGGAATTTCCTTGTGCAAACAACAGGGGTTACCCCTGGTGAAAAGTATTAATTAGACATGACACAGTTTGGAATAGGGAACCCATCCGAATGTTGTCCCAATAGTCATTATGGTTTTCAGGTTTTATCAGTTGCACCCGGATTCATCGTTTAGGGTTTTTGAAATGCAATATATGAAATGCAACTAATATAATATGCATAATGATGCATGGGATAACTAACAAATCATACATCATTTAAAATTAAGAGGAATCAAATGTTAAGCATTCAATCATCATGTAAAGAATGCAAGCTATAAATTTGTCCAAAAGAACATTCTCTGGAGAACATAACCGCATATGCACTAAAATAGATGAAACATTAATACTTGCATTAGTAGCAGGAGTTTTGAATTTGTTGATATTGCATTTTTTTGGTCAAATAAATGATTATCTAGCTTGTATTTATCTCTACATTCATTCAAGAAATATGGGGACAAACTTTGCTCCACTCATTATCACATAACTATGCAAATAGGTGAAACAACGAAAGTCCCTCAACTTGCTCATTTAGAAATACAATATGCCTTCCATAAACTCTTATGAGCCCAAAATGTCATGGAACCCACTGCCATGAGCCAAGGGACCCCACTGCCATAAGCCCAAAATGTCATGGACCCAAGGACTGTACTAGCAGTGCACTAATATCACGTTTAGCGTGATAACGACAACATAATTTCGTGATAATAGCAGTAGATTCAGCAATAACAACAGCTATTTCAGCAATTACAATAGTAAATCAAGGAAAACATATTTTCAAAATTTTAATTAGCAGTGGGTCCAACACTCATAAGTGCATCAAAGGCATGATAGGTGACAAGTGAATAACTTGATATGAATCTGCTATCAATTGGGGTTCTAATACAACTGATGCGAAGAAACCCAAAAATTTGCTATAAAAACTGAAATTTGAAATCTAGAATTAATTCTAAATATTAAAGCAATCAAAATATGAAACTAACAAGGCAATAACTACATCATAATCTTCAACAGTCTTAAGGGTACTAACAGAAAAGAAATGAACAACAATAATAACAAAAAATACAAGAGATTTCAACTAAAACTAAACACAACCTTTGAATAAAATAAGTAAAACTTTTTAGGTAATAGTTATTGAACATAAACACTGCTCTTAGTCATTATGGTTTTCAGGTTTGATCAGTTGCATCCAGATCCATCATTTAGGGTTTTTGAAATGAAACAGATGAAATGCATCTAATATAATATGCATAATCATCTTATATTTTTTTTTGAACTTTTGTTTTATTGGATTTTTTTGTTGTGGAACATAGTTTTTTTTGTTAATACATGTATTTGCGAGTATGGTGCCAAATGCAAGTTTGATCATCCACAAGACAAAGGAGGATCTCCAAAAATATATGAACAAAAAGGAGATGGGGATTCTTCCATAACTGAAGGAATATAGGATCAAGGGGTTTCTGTAGTTAAAATGGGAAAACCGAGAATAAAGTCACTACTATAAATCCTTCTACCCTACACAATTCCAAGGGTTTGACATTGAGGCTACTAAGTGTTTCTTTGGATTTATTTATTTCTTAATGTGTGGATAATGGAATATATCATTAGTAATTTCAAGTTATATTTGTCAGTCCACATGAGGAGTCAGGCCATAATGTCCAATGTACATGTTATAAGAGATAAATCCCTTCCTCTTTTTTATTTTGCTAAGGAAGCATTAAAACCATGGTGAATAGTTTGATAGGCTCTCTCTCATAAAACTCGCCCATTTGGAACATACTTAGGCAAGACATTAGGAGGGGCAAACATCCTTAGATTCTAATATAACTATATTTCTCTTGAAAATAGAAAATTTCAATACTTTTTAACAAACCCATTTCTTCCTTTGACAACCTAAGGCATTTCATACAAAAACTCAGTTTGTATAATGGGGTAAAGAAGTGGTCACATAACTGTGCATAATTTCTTTCTACTTATTTTCCTGTAAGCTTTGACAATAAACATGAACAAGGATTCTATCAATGTTGCAACACTAAATCAAACCTTGGAAAGGGTTTTGGCACATACAATATCAAGCAAATAAGAAGCCATATAAAATGTAGGGAAACTTTCAAAACTTGGCTTATGGGCCCTTTTTATAGATCTTTGCATTGAATAAGATAAAATAACAGCCCAATCAAATACTAACCCTCTTGTAACCACGAAGAATCACTAGAATCCAAATCTAATTTCTCTATGTAGTGATCGAAAATCTCCTGATTGAAATATTGTCATGACCCTTCTTAGATATGCCCAGAAAATCATCATCAATAATCACATAGAAACGTGAATGCTTCCAAGGTAAAGGGGAAAGAGAAAACGAGTTTTTGGTAGGATCCATAGTATATAACTACACAATTGCACAAAATAAGGGGCCACAATTTAGCATTAATGGCAGGACCTAGCATGCATTTCCATCAAGCACTCAACGTTCATTTTTACCTTGTGAAAAAAATCACACATGGCGTATTTTTGCACAAGAATTTTTTGGTGTCCAATTTAAAATATGAAAATATAGGAAGATGTGGAATGTTAAAACACACACTTCTAAAGTTGAATTACTCAAATTTTCGCTATAAAGAAGGCATTGTTTGCATTTTAGTGAACCTAGTGAAAACTAAATTAGATGAATAATTTGCAAAGAAAGGATGATTCGGAGTTTTTGGAAGTGTAGGCATGTAATCCATATACAAGACTACATAAATCCAATTTAAGTTGGACCTGGATACACATACTGACAATGTGTCATGCATTTTCCTAAAGCAATTTATTTTTGCGAATGGCTTGTTTTTCAAATGGCAAACATAGGGTTTGATGGCAGTGAACAGTTTGACTCTAGGGTGATTGTATGGGTGTCTGTATGTGATCTTAATAAGAGTCTTCAGTTCTGGGCACTGTAACATCCCTAACCTCACGTAGAGAGGGCAATTCAGGGGAAGGGAAGTTCAACTTTTACACTATATTATGAACACAGTCTTTTCAGCTTTTCCATACCAGTATAAATCCATGCTAAATAAAGATTTATTCTGCATAGAGAACTTGTTTTTTATAATTCCAAATGAAAATTATTTGAGCAAAACTGGAGCATGCTCAATCATTCTAGGGTACTCACCGATTTGGGGGGCATTCTGTCAAACTCTGCGTGACCTTCGCAAACCCTCCTCTGCCTCTGCAAACCACCTGCCTCTACAAACCCTAACGACTGCAAACCCTTCTCCGCCTCTTCAAATCGCCATCTACCTCTGCAAACCCTCCTCTGCGTGACCTCCGGCAGCACCTGTCACGACCTCCTTTGCGTGACCTCTGGCAACATCTGTCGAGTCCTCCTTTGCGTGACCTCCAGCAATAGGTTTGGATGTAGTTGTATATTGTGTCGGTTCTGATGTGGAAATTATTGCATCAGTTCTTTGTTTCGCGAAGAAATTTTGTGTCGGTTCTTTGTTTCGCTGGGATCTTTCATTTCTATTCATTCTTTGCTTCGATTCTTTGTTCTTTGTATTATTATTTTTTTGTTTCAATTTTTTATTTTTATTTTTTATTATATTATATTTTACATATTATTGTTTTTTTTTTATATTTTGTTTATTTTATATTTATTTTTTTTATATATTTTTGTTTTATTTTATTATTTATATATTTTTGTTTTGTTTTATTTTATATATTTAATTTTAATTTGATTAAGGATGCTTCATTATATTTCTATTTGTTGTTTATGGTACTTCGACTTTACAATGTGATCATTGACATAAGATATATGTTTTAGAATGACTATTTTTGGGTTGCTATATAACCAATGTAGATCCAAATCCTAGGCTCTATCAGGCGCTGAGATGGATCAAATCTCTCGAGGTGAAAACCTCTTCTTAGGTATCCATTGATTTGATTCAAACCAAAAGACACATCTTTTTATTTAAGGTCCACATATAATTTTATTGTTATTAATATTTAATATTATTTATGGACGACATATAATATTTTTATTATTTTTTATTTTGTTAGGAACGAACATTGCATCATTTCCCCACACATGGTTTTAAAACCATATGCAAGGCCCTCCTACAATCATGGGTTGTTTAGGAGGCCTTGCACATGGTCTTAAAACCATTTGCAAGGCCCTGCTAGACCATGTACAATAAAACCATGGGTTGTTTAAGAGGCCTTGCACATGGTTTAAAAACCATGTGCAAGGCCTCCTAAACCATGTACAATAAAACCATGGGTTGTTTAGAATGTCTTGCACATGGTTTTAAAACCATGTGCAAGGCCAACATTTTTTTGCGAATAATTCACTTTTGTGTTTTTTTCTTGACCCACATATTTATTTTACGATAATTAAATTTTTACTTTTTTTATTGTTTTGTTAGGTAGGAAGATTACAACATCTCCCCCATATTAGATTGTTTTTGTGGCCGACATTTATTTTGGCCGTTTGGAAAATTTATTTTTTATTAATAAAAATAACTTTATGAAAGTGATATTATTTTTTATTATTTTGTGTTACAAAATCTCTCCCATAATATTCACTATCACTATTATTTTTTACCAACATGTTACAAACGTTACATCACATTATAAGATCTCTCCCATAATATTCACTATCACTATTATTTTTTGTCGACACGTTACAAACATTACTAACGTTACATCACGTTACAAGATCTCCCCCATACTGGGCTATAGAGCACCTCTCGGCGCAAAAATAACACATGTGCAATCTTGATGATATGTAAATTTAATGGTATTAATACGATGTACATTTTAAAACTTTGTGTTTAGTTTGGCATGTATAGATCATCTAGAAATGCTTGTTTTAGGAGGCACACAAACAATTTTCTTGTTAGGATTGACTGTATGTACTAATTAGTGGCATCATGATGACGACGATGATCATGATGATGGTGACGATATTGATGATGATGATGAAGATGAAGAAGATGATGATGATGATGAAGATGACGATGATGTTCATGATGAAGATGATGATCATGATGAAGATGATGATCATGATGACGATAATGATCATGATGATGATATTGATCATGATGAAGATGGTGATGATGATCATGATCATGATCACGATGATGATCATGATCACAATGATGATCATGATGATGGCGACAATTTTGATCATGATGATGATGATGATGAAGATGAGGAAGATGATGATGATGATGATGGTGAAGATGGTAAATATTTATTTTGCATAGAGAACTTGTTTTTTATAATTCCAAATCAAAATTATTTGAGCAAAACTGGAGCATGCTCAATCATTCTAGGGTACTCAGCGATTTGGGGGGCATTCTGTCAGACTCTGCATGACCTCCGCAAACCCTCCTCTTCCTCTGCAAACCACCTGCTTCTGCAAACCTTGACCGCTACAAACCCTCCTCTGCCTCTTCAAACCGTCCTCTACCTCTGCAAACCCTGACCGATGCAAACCCTCCTCTGCGTGACCTCCGGCAGCGCCTATTGGGACCTCCTCTGCGTGACCTCCGACAACATCTGTCTAGACCTCCTCTGTGTGACCTACGACAACATCTGTCTAGACCTCCTTTGCGTGACCTCCAGCAATAGGTTTGGATGTGGTTGTATATTGTGTCGGTTCTGATGTGGAAATTATTGCGGCGGTTCTTTTTTTCACGGGGAAATATTGTGTTGGTTTTTTGTTTCGCGGGGATGTTTTATTTTTATTTATTCTTTGTTTCGATTCTTTGTTCTTTGTATCATTTTTATTTATTTTATATTTTATATTTTATTTTTCTTGTTTTGTTTTATTATATTATATTATATTTTTTTTTTAACAAGAGCGGTTATATTATAGAGGGGAGCTCAGTAAAGAAAATGCTGAACAGAGGAACACATTACAGCAATCAACCAGAATCTCAACC
>LPNX010088681.1:529916-540747 GCA_001517045.1 Pseudotsuga menziesii | reverse complement strand
TTGTAAGAGTCTTGGCCCGCTCTGCTGTGATTTTGTCCAGATAGCAATGAATGATTTATGATAAATCAGTGGAACTTTAGCAAATGAGAGAATGACAACCACTAATAAATATATCATTATATCAAATTTCCAGCCATATGATGAAGTCAACAAAGTGCAACTTCGAAATAGAAATGAGGCAAATGAAAACTGCAAATTTGCTCCATAGGACTGTCAGAGGTGGTTGATTCCCATCATATCCCAAATGAAATGATACAACTGTATCAATTTGTATCTTCAATTTACTTCAAAATTGCAAAACTCAATCTTCCAAGTAACAAGACATGTCGTGAAAGCTATTTCCAGTCATTCAAAATTATATCTTGAAAAACAATCAAATGCAATCTGTCTTGTTTTTAAAATTTCACCTAGGGAGAAGAAACCAAATTGAGATGACTTTTCGACGTGAAGGGGAATATGAGATTCAAATGGTAGACCGTAGAAATGAGATGATGACATTTGAAAATCCGGGATTGCAGAATGCAAAATGCATGACAGATTGTTGATTGAAGGACATCAGTGAAACTTGAGTGAAAGAATTGGTGGAGCAAAGAAATGGATTGGGGATTGTAAGTTTGTAATCATTCACAAAAATTGCTTTGACATCACTAGTAATTATCACAGATCAATTCTTTCCCAATTATGAGGAAGGAAAGGCTTCACACAATTAAACTACTGATAAATATTGATTTAAAGCAGTACGATGATGAATATATGGTTGCAGTGCATTATTTATTGCATATTTCATCCTTTGGTGAATAGATGCTACCATCCATTTATTTATTAGTAATCTAATTAGATATTGATTATTTAACTACTGCCATTCTACAGACTGGTACTATAAATTTATTAATGAGAAAGCCCACACATGTAGTAGTTCTGCAAAGATCCAGCTAAAATAAACTGGTGATACTGATCATAGGTGACTTCCACATTAGAGTGGCAATGTTGCCTGCGACTCCAGATTTGTAAGTGTGCTTCTTTTCCCAGACTTTGAGCTGATACATCATCTCTCTATGGATTGTATTGGCATTGTTTTTAAGATTCTTCTGCAATATTTTCCTATTTCTTTTGGATGGAGATGATGTGCATCATATTTGTAATTTGCCTTCCATCCTTGCCCCTGTTTTGGTATCCATGTCAAAATTTCATTTCCTTATTTTTCTTTCATTCTATCATTTATAGTGCTTTCAGTTTGTAAAAGGTAGAGTTACTTTTCTCTTCTTGTAATTAGCTTTTTGTGCCTTCAAATTATAGGGTCTCAGAAATAGGTTTATAGTATCTACACTGCGAAGCTGGGATTTGTGAGTATTTTATAAATATGCTCCATGATATGGTTGGGAAATATAATTCCTGTTACTTTTTGAATGTTCAAAGATTAAATAATATACTATGGGCATATCTGTGGATTGTCTATTATGTTACCTTCAAGGATTCATCTTTTATTGTATTCTAGCAAGTAGAGTTATATGTTATCTGTGCCATAGAATACTTGGAAATATGTTAGTTGAAATCATTTTATGTTCAATTTCTGTTTGTATTCAGATTTTTTTTGAGTGTATATAGGATTCAATGAATGTTTAATATCTTGCTATTTTATGTTCCAGCAATGCAGATCATGCCTCTTGGTGGGAACTGACAGCTTTGGCATCGCATGTACACCCATCAGTGGCAACAATGGCTTGAACTCTACTTTTAGGTGAATATTGTGCTGGAGACGCACAATAGATATGTGTGAGAATCCATTTATGGAACAAGATTGAAAATAATTAGAAAGGATAGAGATGATAAGAGGGAGGGGCTACTTAAGACTAAGAAGGCAAGAAGGAATAAGCATGAGACTTGGTGAATATTCATGAGTCACAGCCTAGTGGCATCTCTTGGAAATCATGGATAAGAAATGAAAATGGATCACAATATGGAGAAAGGAAGGGCGAGATGAGAGTAGCAGAGAGGAGGATCTAGAAGCTACGGATTAGGCCTTGTAAATTCAAATGCAGAGAATTTCAACGTAATCTCTTTCACTTTAGAAATTTTGGCTGAGCAGAGAATGAGGCAACAAAAATTAGAGGATGAGTAACACACCCTCTGGTCAGAACTAGAAGAAATTCATGGTAGGCCCTCCCTTGATATTTCAATGAAAGAGTCCTCTCCTAGTTCTAAAGGCTCAATCCCTTATCTCAACCATCCTCTGCCAGTTAGAACACGGGATTATGGAAAAGACCGAGAAGCATCAAAAATGAACTGTTCAAGCGGTGGGGGAAGATCATCTTGATAGGAGTTCAAGATCTTTACTCAACGAAAATATTGCGGCTCAAGGGCCAGCCATCTTCCCGCAAAAGGAAACAAGGCTAGGCATTATTCAGGCATACAATATTATGAATACAAATTTATACGGCCATGAAAATTTCAGCAAACGGGAAATTGCATCATTGAGGCAGACAATATTACGATTGGAGCTCATCAAAGCTGCGGCCAGGCAAGTCTAGGTAAAATATAAAATCATTTAAACATATGCAGGGTTTGCATACCTGATATTCGTAATTTATTGCGATTCCATGGGCGAATCCTTACAACAGAGTGCCAAGATTCAATCAATAAAATCAGGGTTTGTAAAGCTTCTCTTCTTTAAATATCAATTATAAACTGTCGAATTCCTGCAAAATGCACATGGACGGAGTCGGAGAAGTATCAGGAACTCGATTCAACTGCCAAATTGAGCAACATCCAGAGAGCTGAAATTTCATGATCGGTCCTCCACTTTGCCTTCTGTGTGGCCTTGGCTCCTCCTGTGAATAGATATACTGGGTAGATCCAATGGCCGTCCGGTTTGATCACATAGGCGAGTCAAAAACAATAGCGATAGTTTAAAGATATGAAATGACCGGTGAAAATGCAGTTGGGAAAATGGGGAAAATGGGTTCCCCCTGAAAATTTTACCAGTTTAAAATTCCCGCCGATATTTCCTTTCCCAAAATAAAGAGTCCAGGCGTGGATACAGCGACGCCTAAGAGTCTAAACGTGGATACAGCGACGGCTAAGAGTCCAGGCGTGGATACAGCGACGGCTAGGCGTGGATACAATGACGCCTCGTTCCTTTACATCGGATTTTATCACCAAAAAGTAAGAAACGTGGAAAACCTTCGTGGAAAAATCCGCGCTTTTGTACTAGTGAAAATTAAATATATATGTATAAAAATTTAGGTAAATAAAATATCAAAAAATATTAAAACAATAATAATAAAACATTATTATAACACAAAATTAAACATATATATTAAATTTAGGAAAATAAACATAAAAAAAGTAATCTAAGAAAACCATAAACTAATTAATAAAATTAATATTCGTCTTTGAAATAGAAGGCCGAGCCTTCTTCTTAATTTTTGCACAGTGGGACCTGGCACATTGTTCGTTTCGGGGGGGTGGGGGGGGGGGTATCTGCATGATCATTAAAAGTGTTAAACTTATCATAAAAATCACTTATTGCATACACACCTCTCTAATCCAGATCATTAAGATAGTCTATTTATAGAGCAGTCGACCCTCTCTCCCTATTGCACAATAACTACATAAAGACACACTTATCTTAAAAAGTATTAGGTAGTAAATAAAATCATAAAATTTTAAATTTTACATGAAATTGGAATCTTCTTAAAATTTTATGATTATTGCGCTAATTTGTTTTCGCAAGTTGCTCAGAAACAGGTTTCGACAAGAAGGGTTGCCACTTTCAGGTATAAAAGCATCTCATTTATTTTCTTTGACTTAGTTTGTTAAGCATCTATTTTTCTATATTTTCAATGCTCTCACAAGTTGGTTGTAGGAAAATGATAACCTTTTGCATATTTAAGGACGAACAAATGGCATGCAGAAATAACTTCCAGAATCGCATAAGATTTTTAGAAAAATGTTCCATTGGAAGCTCAAAGGAGTTGAGTTTTCCCTTGTGGATGTCATGACATTTGCTGCCACAAAGAAGCTTTTCAGAAACCAATTATGCCATGACATGATTACTTACCCTTTTTCCTTCCAAGCTTATTCATCATCCATGTCAAAGTCTACTGTTTCCCTGCCTTATATATTATGACTTCCTGTATGCATACCTTTTCTGAGTCACACACATTTTCCTCATTTTCAGTTTATCTTTTTCCTTTTGAATGAAACCATTCAACTTCATTTCCATGGCTACATTACTTTATTTTCCTTGTCATAAAAACTATCTAACCATGAGACCTTTCATCTATAGTCCTACTACTCATTATGTACAACTCGTGTTGGCTGATGTGGGATTCCTTAAGGCCCACCTTTCAACAAGTCTTGCCCCATCGACCTCAACACCTTATCTAGGATAGAGACTAGAGTTCATTTTTAGTACCTTGAGGCTTGCATGCCTCAATGGCAAGCCCTCTCACTGAAAATCATGGGAATACATCAATGTCCCTTGATCGTTAGATCTTGCAAGTGGCTCGACATCAACTCCTTTATTCGCACTTTGCACAATGTACTTAGGTACTTTGGCACTCATTGACATCAATGGTGAGATTGCCTCGTGTTGAGCCTCATTTTGTTATCATTTTTGGCAATTAAATAACACATTTAAACACATATTTTATTCCCTTTCATATGTTTTATGTCATACAGATCGTTATTTCAGCACAAGGTAAGAACAAATTTGATGTTATTATAGTTGTGGTTATTAATATCATTTTTATTATTTTATTAACTCAAAACTATGTTCTTTAAAGCATATTTAATGTATTATTTGATATGTATATTTGTTTGCATATTTTATAGTTCGTTTGGGAAAATTAACAACAAAATGTATTTAGCCTTCCTTTTGCACCATACATCCAACTCACGATCCAGCTTGGCATTCAACTCGTCATCCAGCCGTTGCGTGAGATTCGCAGGTCATTTGCGATTGGGAGTTTGTTTTCTTCCCCACTACGGTCTGTGTAAGTTTTCCCATAGCTTTATTATTGAGAATGGGCTGTTTCCTTTCCCGCATTTTGGTTGTTGTATTTTCTTTTACATTTTGGGTTGTTGTAGGCTGTTATGGAGTTGTTTTGGCCACGATAGGGCCAAGAACGACTCAGGAATTGTTTTCCTACCCAAGCCATGAATCACTTGGTTTTATTGCGGGTATGTAGTGGTTGGTATTTGGACTGTGTGGAGTGGGATTGAAGGCTGGGTATGCTTGAGAAATCTAGGTTTGGGAGCCACACAGAGAGAGTTAGATGGTTGGATTTCTCCTCCACAACCCCGAAAGAGAACTGGCAAGGGAAGTCGGGGCCTAAGGGACTGTGAAGTAGAGAAGGGACTGATTCCTAGTGTCGGGTGTGTGTGGGTGTCTTAGAGGTCAGGATAGCTCTGGTGCAGGTGTCCTTAGCTTTTCCATGAGCTCACCAGCTTAGCATTGAGCTTCTCCCAGCTCCTTGATAGCCTGATAAGCCCTACAGTGTGGGCTTGGATGACTTGTGTACCTTGGCTATGTGTAAGCTTGCTTAGTCCCTTATTCCCTGGGAAATCATGCCCAGATCAGGGGTGGTAGTGTTGCTGAGAGATTGATGAGCACGCAGGCCTATGGTTGGGTGGAACATTGTAGCGACGTAGCTGGTTGCGGGACAAGTTCTTTATGAGATAAGTATCTTTGTCTATTTCATCTCTGCAATTATATTTGATGGCTAACGAACTATGATGAACATGTTGAATGTCTAAATGTATGTTTTATTCCACTGTGAATGTGAATGATTATGCATCTTAGCAGGTTTTATGTTTTAAGAATTTTATTTCAGCATTTTATGTATGTTCATGTTAATGGGGCTAGTTGCCTGATTGCTAGACGATTTGGTAGCATCCTCTTCGCTGATCGAAGGGTCTGGGATGTTACAGTATGGTATCAGAGCTAAAGGTTTCAGCATGGCCTGAATGGGCCATGAAAGGTCAGCTAACAGAGGCAGGTTGTCCCCTGGCCAGCAGAAATCAGAAAATTTCGAGAAAATTTGGTTGAAAAATTCTCCAAGTGCCAAACTCATTGGATCATCGGAGCACTGAGTGGGAACATCCTCCGATATAGCGGAATGCTTAGTTGGAAGAACACCCAATGAGGGAATAGCGGAAATAAATTCATGAAAATTTCTCTAAGTGTCCATCGGCCGTCGGTGGAGATCAGTGGAAGTCGAAGCCGCAGTTGCGGAGGGGATCAGTCAAAGGTCGCCGAGACGTCGGCTCCCTTTTGTGGAAATACCACTCGACGCAAATCGTCTATGATCGACGACACTTAGTTGTAGGGATTTCCGAAACGACCACTCCGTAGGATTAATGATCGCCGAAACAGAGGCGATGAGTAGTTGTTCGGGTCATCGATGCTGTCAGCGGAGAAAAGATGAAGATAAATTTTTTGGGAAAATTTCTAAGTCATGAGACCATCGGCGATCAGTGAAGTTTAGATGATGGGATCCCTGATTCTTAGGTGATGGGGTGGCCAAAACATCACCACTGTCAGTGGGAATTAGAAGACAAGATCACTGACAAATAGACGGTGAAGTGGCCGATGACACTTCGACAGAGGAAAGAGAAATTCAGCGAAGATTAGTTAGATGGATTGGCGAAATTTAGAGGATGAATCGGTCGATGCAGCGTTAAGAAAATTTCAAAAAAATTGTCTAAGTGTTGAAATTTTTTTGGGACTTGGCAAAGTTCAGAAGTTGTCGACGATCAACGGAAGAAACAAGATGGAGGCGCCGAGGTGATGGCTTCGTTCAGTTGAAGACCGCCATAATGCCTGATCACTTAGTCGAAAGGACATCCGATAAAGGCCATCGGTGTCGGAAGGAAGATGAAACTGCAAAAAAATCGGAGAAGTTTAGTTGAGGATGCAGCCGACGCGGTGGGGGAAAAAGAAGAAGTTGTTCGAAGTGTTAAAGGCGTCGGAGAAAATTAGCTATTTGAGAAGCCGAAGCAACGAAGGAAATTCTCAAAAATTTCTAAGAGATGAAAACCATCGGTGAAATGTAGAGGTTTGGGTTTCCGATGCAGCAGAAAAGTTTCCAAAAAATTTCTAAGGCACGATATCATCAGGCATTGGAAAAGGATAGTGGTATTCATCTCCAATGAACAACAGAAGGAATTAGTGGTTCAAGCGCCGCTGTTGCGGAAGCCTAGTGCACTAATCCTCTGACGGTTATAGGTTCCACTTGCCGATGCCATGATGGATGTGTTTCAGTCATCGATCGAAAGTTGTTAGTTGAACGACAATGAATAGGGGAAGATGGAGCTGATGGAGTCGGTGGAAGATAGAGGAAGCTCTCACTGAAAAATAGTTAAATGAATCAGCGAAAGAGATGGTTGAGCCGATGAACCAAAAAAGAAGACTAGAGAGAAAATTTTGAAATTTTTTCTAAGTCATAGAATCATTGGCCATCAGTGAAGATTAGTTGATGATGTCATCGATGAACATCGAAAGGAGTTAACGGTTCGTGTGCCACCATTGCGTAAGTCTAAAGAACTAAACCTTCTGATGGGTAGAAGTTTTGACTACCAATGCCATAGTGACTAGAGGTTTCGATCGTCGATAGGCTTGTGCGATGGAAACCTTAGAAGGATCATTGGCCACCATTGCGAAAGTTTAGAGCAATAAGATTCCGACAGTTATAGATTACGACCGCCTACACAGCAGAATAGTTAGATTTCCCGCCAATAAAGTTTGTGATAGATGATTATGGACCTGATACAGCAGACGAAATTAGTCAAGCGGATCACCGATAAAACTCAGAATAGTAGACCACTGCAGGCTCGATATGGCAGAAGGAAATAGACAAACAACCCGCCGAGACAGTGGATAAAATTAGACGTTGTCGCCACCAAAACGTGGAAGGTTAGGAAAGAAAGGATCCGATGAACAGTCCTCCACATCGCCAATGCAAATCAGAAGACTAGTCCACTAAGGATCCGAAACATCAGAAAATTAGTTGGGATGAGACCCGATTTTGACAGGAGAATTTTGGGTTTTTCCAATGAAAGTTTCAATGAATCTCAGCTAGTGTTTAGTGAAGAATTTCTCATTGGATTTTCAGCAGTTTTAGGGCTGAAAAGGAAGAGAATTCCAGGTTGTTGAGGTTGACATTTCAGACCCAAAATTCAGTGGTGTGTTTTTCCATCATTTTTGAAAGGATGTGGTTTTAACACCCGAGATCAGAATGAAGCATGTGGATAGGAATTGGAAAGCTTATCTAGCAGGGAACAAGGGGGAATCCCCAGAGTTTGAATGTGGTGCTATAAAGCACTAGTGGCTGTCAGTATGGACAAACCAGTCGTTGTGTGGAAGAGGCGTTCCATGCAAAGATGAGGGATTTGAAAAGGGAAAATTCCTTAAACCCTGTCTTTCTAATTATAATTACATTTATAAGTTTTGTACATGAAATGTATGAAGATATTCCCTGCATGCATAAGATATTACATGTTGGTAATAATAGTGAGAATTATACATTTATAATGAGCCACTAATGATGATTATTGCATTGATGTTGGCATTAGTGGAAAAAAAAACCAACAACAACATGGACATGGTGGAATATGTTGCGGATGCTGACGAATGTGACCAGCAACCCTATGGAGAAAGTGTTATAGCGGATTTCACCACTCTAGGTGAATCACACTTTGTATGGACTTCCCCTGTCCCGTTGCAGACTCTTTAGACCCCATGGACCATATTTTATCCTTTGATGTTACCTTGATCATCCCTAAAAAACTATATAAAAGATGATATACGTGGCTTTTTCCTTGATAACCGTGTACATACATGGGTTTGACCCATATAACCACATACATCGGGATGTGTGCATAAGCCCAAATTATTTTGGAGTTTTCCTTGACTTGGATCCGACTCATTTGACTCCTGGCCTTCCATATGCCTTGAGATCGCTCGGATTCGACCCTTCATTATCCCTTGTGAAGCTATATAAGGAACCCCTTGGTACATTGAAGGCATATAGAGAGATTGAGAGCAACGAAACTATAGTCCATTGTTGCCAGAACTTATGCTTGAGTCTACATCCCTTTGTCCCTTGGAGCACTGTTGTGTTCTTCCCAAGCTTGCCTTTTGCTAGTGAGCTTGCTATCGATAGATGGAGGATTGAAGTGGTGGAGGCCCAAGTGGGGGATTCAGTTTCTCCGATTCGCAGACGTGCCGTCAGAGGTTGTATCTATCTTGTAATCTCTGATTTATATTAATAAGAACTATCTTTCCTTGTCCAATGATGTGTATTTGATTGAATATTGTATCCATTGAAATATGTCAAATGCTTTTACATTATTGATTATATATGCTAGAATAGATCTAACACCATGATATATAGTATGCTTGTATTGTTTACTTGTTGTTGAGGAAGTAGTATATCAATTCAAGCTGAAGATTGGAAAGCTCAACGGGGATCTACTTCAACCGTCCGGAATAAGGTACGAGGTCTGATCCTTTAGTGTTAGACATTTTATTTCTATTGCATACTGGGAAAGATTGATTTCTAGAGTCATAGTTGTTTGTTGTGGTACCCCAAGCCATAGGAATTTCTCTCTGTAACAGAATTGGCGATTCCACTGGGGATCGAACCCAGAATCTCTGGTTGTGCAGACCAGACCAGCCAACTAAAATCAATGCTAATTAAAATGAATTACACTCTTTTCTTTTCTAGGGTGCACCAACAAGCTTAGGTTTTAGGATCTTGGAATAGTTCATTGTAAGTCAATTCTCCAAGATCACTAAACAAAAACATCTAGGTGTCTGTCCAGGGAGTGTGTGAAATCCTTGATATAACCATCGTTCTCAGGATCCTCCTCTCAAATGGGAGTTAAGCACGAGGTAGTGTGAGCAGTTATTGATTGGGATGACCCCTAGTCATAACTGAGTAGCACCGGAGATATTTCTAGGATTGTATTCGTATCTAGGGGCTCTTTCGAGAGTTTCAGGCTTTGATACCCTGCCCATACGGTCAATCCCGTCTGCAACTGTCCGCAGCTTTGATTATATTGAGGTGACCTTAGTGACCTTACCTAGGATATCGAGGGGGTACTTGTAGAGGTTATTCTACAAGTGTCCCAGCCAGGTAGAGGTCGGACAACACAGTCACTTTACGCATTGAAGCTGAGGGCCACTATAATTGGTTATGTACCTCCGCTTGTAGTGTATGGGAGTTTCGAGCCTCTCCTAGGCGAGACATACCTACTGCATTCGGGAGCTCACATATCCTCCCCTTGGTTTGCTTGTATTTTGGTTGTATATTTTCTTAGGAGTGTGCTCTTTGTGGGCTAGTTGGCCTTTGGGATCGTGGTTACTTGAGTATATTTATGCTCTCTTGAGTTTGGGTCCTTTTATTTTCAGCATGCCTAGTATCCTATCGCCCGTCCTTGGTCCCAGTACAGACCCTGGTGTCAGACTTGGGGGCATCACAGCCCCTTACCATGCTCATATATTTGGGAATGGTCATCTTCCATCCTCTACTCCATTTGTGGAGGATTTTTATTCCCTTCGCTCGGTCTTTACACCGGTGGTCACCCTCATGGGGGTGGTAGTGGATGCATGAACGTTGGGTCTACACCTTACTTTCCTTTTTATGTCCCATCATTCACTGCATTATTTTCTTTGGGTACTGTTGTCATGATCATTCCTCCCTATATCCTATAGTTTGGATTCTTTATTGAATATTTTGGGATGTTTTGGACTAATATGGTTGTCATGTAGGGTCCATTTTTGTACACTCTCTTCGAGGTTTCGACCCGTTCGTTCCTGTCACAG
>LPNX010088681.1:475443-522714 GCA_001517045.1 Pseudotsuga menziesii | reverse complement strand
TGGGAATCAAGGTACTAGAGTGCAAACTAACAAGTGTGAATAGATGTGTTGAGGTTGAACACTTGAGAGAATCCATCGATCAGGGGACATTGATGTATTCACAAGAAACTATCGATGGCAAGAGAACCTGCCACTGATGACTGCAAGTCTCAAGGCACTCAAAAGGACTCTAGATTCCAATCCCAGAATAAATGATCTGAAGTCGATGGGATGAAATCCACTGGAAGGAGGGCATTAAGGAATCCCCCATCATCCAACATGAGGTACTCAGCAAAGCTGTATAATGTGGAAGGACTCTATCATAAGGTGCATGAACCAGTAACTGTATCGGGAATGGCCTACATAAGTTTCAACTTCCTTCGAACAAGAGCATAACGACATATGGTGACTGAATGAAGGCAGCATAGACTCGATATACAAACTAGGACATCTCTGTGACACAGGAAGCATCAACAGAGGCTCCATAGGGACTGGAAGCTTAACCAGTCGGTGGAGATAAACTCAGATAAATGAGTACAACTCATAAAGTCAAACTATAACCCAACCAATGGATGTGATATACAGTGCTCTGTTCGAAGGCGACACGACTCGACAGCTGCCAAAGTTAACATCTTTCCTTGTCTGAATTTTTGGTTTTTTTATTTTTTTGCACTTTTTTAGTTATTTAAAAAGCTTGAAAAAAGAATAAACTAGATTTATAGTTACAAACTAGGAGGAGACGAGTGTCATAAGGGAAAACAAACTAGTTCCAAGCAGTGGAACATACCTATGCTCAATGCAAGGATACATGTCTAGGATATCGACACTCGGGGGAAAATCCCCTCCCGGTAAAAAGGGAAATCAAGCTACGAAGGATATATAAAATGGCTCTGCATGGCTAGACATGAGAGAAGCTTGAGCTATATGGCTGAAACGAAATGTCAGAGGAGCCAGCATAAAGCTCAATAAGGCAGGAAAAGCTCATGATAATGCATTCACAACTTGACATAGGGTGAGTCCGGAGGGAAACAGGCCACCATAACATCAAGAGGAGTATGAGGCTCTTGCGAAATGTCATGGTAGTACTATACAATGGACTCCCACACCCTAAAGGAGAAAACGTCGGCATGGGAACCAAATGAAAATAAGGGGATAACTAGGGTACCCATGTAAGGTGAAGCTCTACCACTCGTATTATGCCACTTCTAAAGCAGCAAGAAGGTTCCGTGACATAATAGAGTGGGTTTGTACCTAAGGTCATGGTGACATGGTCATAAGGTCATGCAAAATGCAAACGGTGGTGAACCTAACATATATGCCAGTGTAGACGTTATACCTGAGATCAGTACGAAAGGGTCAATCCAATGGCTGAAATGGCACTGAAAATGGTCTTCTACATCAGAAATTATGTCAAAAACGGTCCAAAATGGTTAGAAACTGTCAAAACTATAGGAAAGGGGGTAAAAAATTTCAAATATTTGAAATTTTTTCTATAAATAGTAAAAAATATAAATCATTTGAAACTTTTACCCATTGGAGCTCTGATTTTCAACTGCAAATTTCAGGAGATCCAACCGGCGGAATTCACAACCGTTTCTTCCAGGTATTTACTCATGCTCTCCTCATGCATTTTAATATAATTTTTGTTTATTTTCATGGTGAAATTAGGTTGTTTAGGCCATCTCTACATGAGCACTGTGGCCCACATGGATATCGAATATTTTTCCATGTATAGGGCTGGCTATACGCGGAAAAGAGGCTAGAAACCGCGTACATACGCGGCTGTTTGCAAAACAGTCACGTATGATGCCGCGCAAGTGAATTTATAAGAATATAATGGGCGATGTGGCAATTTGTCTTGCAGGATGGTGCTAGAATGGGGAGAGTGCGAGCATGGTGAAGTAGAGGAAGCTGTAAGGGCTGGCGTGATGGATCAACAAGCTCTTTGAGCATGCGGACTCTAAAAGTTTTGGTGTCTTGGTGGTCTGAGGGAAAAACCAAGACTGCTAGAGATGCTGGTAGACTATTGGGATTCAGACTCAGAGTCCTTCCAAATAGATGGGATGTCTCTCACCATAGAGGTGGAAGACATATACTTTATCACAGGTCTATCTAGACGAGGGGAGGTGGTGAACCTTCGTTCCCGAGGTGGGCTTGGTAGTGGGCTTACTATCGATGAGTACGTAGCTATGTATTGCTACCCAGATACTAAGAAGGTGGGAAGTTAAGTCCCCACCAATGCTATACAGGTGCTGGGCCTAAAGGCCATACTACTAACGCTGGGCAGGATAGCAAGCTTAGCCTCACCCAATCAGGCCTCGCAGCCACTGATGTTCTATGCGGTGGAGTGTATGAGACCAACCATATACAACTGGAGTACTACAATACTGAGCAACATGAAACACCAACTCAGTGAGTGTAAGGTAGGAAGGATACAGAACTTCGGGTTCAGCAACATTCTGAGCACATTTTTCTTCGAGCGTGTTCCAGGATTTATCCCTAGAGTGGACGTTCCTCTCCACGGGGTTCGAGATCTGGCCCAATGGCATTGGGTGGATGCTATGCGCAAACTGGGGGGTGGTAGGGTGGCCAACCCATATCCAGCTGACTTCTTTCCATGGTGGCGATGACAAATTGTTGCCATAGATGACTACCCCTATGGAGGGATAGATTTTCGGGGGGGCCCAGACATTCCATTGCCACCAGGATTAGCATATGGAGAGATAGGTACCGAATCTCGACTCTCACTCTTTTTAAAATATTTTTTGAATTATTTCATTTTTTTGTATTTTCTTTGATTATGTGGAATCAAAAAGACATGTTTTGGCATGACAACACATAGTGACATCTACTATTCATGTGCAGATGTGGGACCACGACAACCAGAGGGCTTCCCACGTCATAGACGGAGGGAAAGAGGGGATGACATCACAGGTGTGGATGCAGAGCGAACGCTCCAGAGCATTCATACCAACTTCGTGCGACTGACTCATAGAGTTCCCATGGCGCAAGTCGAGGACTTTCCCGAGGCCATGCAGCGACAAGTGGTGGGTGTGCCACACGCATGGGTGCATTTATTTCGACTGCTAGCTAGAGCCGTAGTGACGTATCATGATCAAAACCCTCCCCCTCCATAGGATTAGATACCTGGGAGTGTATATGTTTTGTACGACTATGTATTATATGATGGAAGCTTTGAAAGCTCTACTTTTGTATATGACACTATGTATTACCACATTTTTGATATATATAAAAGGTTTTATGGTGATCGGTTTATTTATTTACATGTGTAAAAATGTTTGTGATTAATTTATTATGAATGAAACAAATGCTAATATAACACGTAGTTAGCATATGAGTCAGCAACTTGATTATCATTTCTTGGAATGTGTATATATGTGATACTGTCAAATTGTCGTTCTAAAAATCTCACACATAAGAATCTTCTCAATAACGTCGGATCTCTAACATGGTACAAACCATTGAGTTGTGACACTGCTAACTTCGAATCAAGATGTACCTCAAGATAGAGAATTCCACGTGAAATGGAATCCCGTAGAAGCTCGATAACGGCGCTATATTCAGCAACATTGTTGGAAGATGTTCGTAGACATACACCTCTTGAAGACAGTACCTAACCCATAGGAGTATAAATCACCCAAGCAGCAGAGGATGAGTGCTGAGTGTGACAGCTTGCACCATCAACGAATCCTATGTAGGTGGAAGATTCCATTGACATCTGCCAAAAGAAACGGAAACTAATCACAAACCCAATCGCGATAAGAAAAAGACCTAACTATGAAAAGCTGTACACTAATATACAACAAGCAGCCTTGGCTAAAGATCATGCATAGTATTTTTTGAGATAGAGCCCATTTCTAGGCTCCGCTAAAGCTATGCCTTCATAATCGACTAGCTCATAGGAACCCTTCTCTAAGACACGCTTGACCACGTAAGGACCACGCCACATAGGATTAAATTTCCCTACCCCCAAGGGTTCTTTCGATTGATCCCACAAAAGGACCAAGTATCCTTCACTAAACACTCTTGGACAGATAGACTTGTCGTATTGGACCTTAACGCGATGTTTACTAACCTCTAGAGCCACCAAGGCATCTTGACGCTGCTCATCAAGTTGCTCAAGGTGGACCAAACGCTCCTCCAAAGGTGAAGTGTCTGGTAAGAGTTCCACAGCTAGCTTCAACAAAGGAATCTCACATTCAACCGGCAATATCAACTCCACTCCATGCACAAGCTGATATGGAGAAAAACCAGTGGCAGTCTTAACCGCGGTTTGATATTCCCACAAAGCAGGGTATAACATAATATGCCAATTCATCTTGCTCTGTGCGATGGTTCATTAGAGAATGGACTTAAGTGATTTATTCACTGCTTCAACCTGTCCATTCTCTTGGGGGTAGTAAGAAGAGGAGTGCTCTTGCTTATACCCTAACTTGGATGCCAACTCTTCCATCATATGGTTCTGAAAGTGCGAGCCATGGTCAGTGACAAGCTCTTTCAGAATCCCGAACCGAGTAATGATTTGATTGAATACGAAGTGAGTGGCTGTCTCACCATCAGATTTTACTGTAGGAATTGCCTCAGCCCATTTCGTGAAATAATCCACAGCCACTATAATATGATGGTGCCCCCCAGTCGAAGCTGGGTTGCAATCCATAAAATTGAGCCCCCACTTGGTGAAGGGATCGGCGGTGATAATGGGATGTAACGGGGCAGGCTTCGAGCCCATATTTCATGCAAACACCTAGCAAGGGTGGCACCTCTTGACCGCATCAACACAATCTTTAAAGATCGACGGCCAGAAATAACCCGCTCTCAAAATATTTTGAGCTGTAGAAAGCCCAGATAAATGACCACCACATGCCCCTCCATGGCAATCATTCAGCACAACCTCAGCCTCCTCATGAGTTAAACAACGTCGTAAAATGGAATCTACCCCACGGTGGTACAAAGTATTGTCCACTATAAGGTAGTTCTTAGAGACGTGACGTAATCGTCGTCGTTCATCTCGCGGGAGGTGAGTAGGGGTCCTCTGTGTTTGCAGATATACTATGATATCTCCATACCATGGGTCAGATGTTGAGATTAAGAAGATGTGTTCATCGACCAACGTATCTTCACAAACCAACTCCTCGGCCTCACTCGGGAAATATGATATAAGCTCTGCAAAAATTAACGACTTCTTCAACTTTGCCGAAACAAACTCATGATCGAATTCTTGCAGAATGACAATCCATTTATTATACTTTCCCCTAATCATCCTTCATGTGAGGACGAACTGAAACGGATTGACATGGGCCACAACTAAGGTCTGGCGAAGGAGAATATAATGTCTCAAACGCTGAACTACATGTACGGTCGCTAAAGCAAGATTCTCGACATGAGAATAACAAATCTCTACATCAATAAGGTTTTGGCTCAGATAATATATGACATGCTCTTGGAGCTCCTCATCCTCCTGAACCAACACCATACCAATCGTCTCTAAAGACGCGACCACATATAATAGGAAATTACGGCTATAATCCAGAGGACTAATCACCGGGGCCGATGCTAGGGCTTTCTTAAGTGCATCGAAGGACTCCTGGGCTCACTCATCCCATTCAAAGGGAGTATCCTTCTTCAAGAGACGCGTAAAGCCTCTAGTCAAATTGGCAAAGTTGACAACAAATATTCCTAAGACGTTTGCCATACCTTGCAAACACTGAAGATGACGAATGTTCTTCGGGGAAGACAACTGAAGTATTGCCTCAACCTTTAAGGGATCGACTCTTATGCCCTCCTTTGAAACGATGAATACTAGCAAATGACCTGACTTCACACAAAAGATGCACTTATGAGGATTTAATCGAACCGAATAGTGCCAGCATCTTTTGAAGACCAATCTCAAGTGATAGGGATGACGCATTCTCATACGAGAATGAGCAGCGAGGCCATCCAAAAATAATTCAATAATAGACTTGAGATTGTGGAAAATCAAGGTCATCGCCCGCTGAAATGTAGCTCCGGTGTTTTTAAGGACGAAAGGCATTTTTCGATATGAAAACGTTCCCCAAGGAGAAATAAATGCAGTCTTGTGTTGGTCCTCAGGTTTAATCTGGATCTGATTATACTCGAAAAATCCATCCATAAAAGAGAACACCTCGCTACCTGCACACTCATCCAAAATCTGATCTATAAATGGTGTGGGGAAGTTATCCTTAGGACAGGCATGATTCAAATCACCGAAATCAGTGCATATTCGGATTGCTCCCTGCTTCTTATCCACTGGAACAGGGTTTGAAACCCACTCTGTCAAGGGAACAGGATAGATGAAACCGACTTTCAATAGCTTCTCTATCTCTTCCTTAATGGCGGGTGCTTTCCTAGGATTCACGGTGCGTAAACATTGTCGAACAGGCTTAGCATTGGGGTAAGTCTTAATCTCATGTTGGACAATTCAAGGGTCAATACCTGGCATCTCATCATAATACCAAGCAAAAATATCACGGAATTCCTTGAATAGCTCGATATATTCGAGAATCTCAGCATGGGAACATTACGCCCCAATATAGACATTTTCAATGGTGCCAGGATTTCGAGAGATGTTAATAGAAATCATGGAAGATATGTTCGCCATGTTCCCATCAGCCATCTGACCAGGAGAGCTTAATGGAACCATGGGACTACCAAGTCTCTGACTAAGAATCTCCCTATAATCCTCATGCTCCAAACGGTCAAGCGGTGGAAGGAAATACGATCTATTATGAAGTTCCTCCCATGGTGGCTCAACGCCCGACATAGCCTCGATGATCACTTCATCTGAAGGGAAAACCGTATCAAAGTAGTCGTGGGCATGAGAATAATGTATTTCCCATGCCAGTAGCACATAGGGGTCTTCCTCTTGCGTCCGTGAAGAGGAAGAACAAGGCTCTGTAACATTCGTAAGATTGGCTTGATAAGCTATCATGGCTGCAGGAAGTGGCACGTTGGTCTCGACAGGCTCACTCGAAATACTCAGTGTAGGAAGAATCCAAGGGTCTTCCATATGAGTCGTGTGAAAAGACACTGAGGTCATAGAATTCGAAGCCTTATCGGAACAAGATCCTATCATGAGGACCGGTGCAGGGCAATTAAAGCTTCCCATGAGGGATGGATACATGCCTACACCCACACTCCTAGTTGTCGACTGAGAGTGTTCAACGATCGGGACCGAAGCTCCCGAATATGCAGTAATAGAGGAATTCTTGAATGTCATTTGATCAATCGTTACAATATTCCCGTTATGTGGAAATCATACAACGCGGAACAAGGAAGAAGCAACGGCTTGCATACTATACATCTAGTTCCTACCCAGCAAGAGATTATAGTCAAGGGGTGCATCAACCACCTCAACCTCTATCGCAATGGTCTTCCCCTCCAAATGGAATTTAAGGGATGGAAGTATGCCATGTGGCTTAAAATATCTCCCATAAAAAACAGTTAACATAATCACTGATTTCGACAACTCAGGAGAACCAAGACCCTTCCAATAGGACAAAGATATCACAGATGCAGCAGTGCCCTTGTCAATCATAGTGCGCTTGACGATCATATTAAGACATTCTACGTGTACCAAAAGCAACACATAGTAGGGCAAGCGAGGCTGATCTCCTGTGGTTTCAAATTTGATCACTGAGGAAGAATCATCACCGTTCACACCAAGAGCAGAAAGCAAAGACTTCCTTTGCGAAGGACAACTCTGAAGCACTTCCAATGCAGACATCGCACAAGGAGTATGGCCCAAATTCTTGACAACTGAATAATTCTAGGTGGCTCGGGCATTTGGATTATGCCCCGAGCGCTTAAGTACCCCCTTAGGAATGCGAGGTGTAGCATCAGGTTTATCCGCAGGTTTCTCAATGCACAAAGGGGTTCCTGGTGGATCAGGTTCTTTGCCTGGGTTGGGTTGTGACGATCCATAATCTTTCACACGAGTCACAACCTTGGCAGCATGGATCATGTTAATGCACCCATGAGCACTAGTCTTTGGTGGATCATTCTCACTAGATTGCTCCTGGGACTTCGAGTTCATATTTTGGTTATGCGGTAAAGGGTTCGTTAGCACAACTGGGCCTTGTGCTAAGAGTCTCGAAGCTTCATCAATCCAAGGGCACAAGTAAGTGAGGTGATCATCCTTACATAGCTTGCAAGGGAACTTAACCTTACGTTTCGCTTGCTTGTCCCCGCCAGAATTCTGACTGTTCTTGTCATTATTGGTAGGATTCTCATTCCTATTCCCACCCTTTCGATTATTATTCTTACCCTTTCTTCTATTCCATCTGGGCTGCCGGTTACCCTTCTGGTTCGACGATTGCACAGAAAGTACATTCGTCGTTTGGGTGGGTTGAGACGAAGCCATAGCTTGTCTCGAAGCAAACTGGTTGAGTGACAATTGACTAACTTGTTTTGCAACTGAATCTATAGGTTTCGCACTTGCACAACCCACAATGCCATCGGCATGTGGTCCAGGTTTGACCTTGGGTTCGAAACTGGAATGAGGAGCGTTGGGAATAATCTCATACAAAAAACCGGACTGAGCATAAATCAAGTCCAGTTCCTGAGCCCTAAAGATTGTTTGTTCCTCATTCTGCACTCCGGATGTGGAAACATCCTTCGCGGTATATGGCAATAAAGACTTGAGGAACCACTCGAGAAGGAACTCTGGAGGTATAAAATCTTTAGTTAATCTCTTCCATCTATGCCACTCCTGAATATGATCAGAAATATGGGTGGCTTTATCTTGCCGAAATGTCGACAAGAGTTCAGTACCAACGTCATAGCGCACTAGTAGCTGGAAGTGATTAAGAAAAGTCATCGCAAGATCGTCGAACAAGGTAAAAGCTCCCTTTGGTAACTCTATATACTATTTCACAGTAGGCCCCGTGAGGGTGCATTGAAATAGTCGCAAGCGAACTAAGTCCTGATGTAACGAATTCAAAGAGCACCAAAGGTGAAATGTGGTAACTTGTTCGCTCGGATCCTCTCCCGGTTTGCCTTCGAACTTAGGTATGTCCGAAGGAAGCTTGGTAGGGACAGCCGGCCAAGCCGGGTCATGAGCCACAGGATCTTTCGTAAGTCTCTATAAGTCAGGAAGGTTAAGCATCACGAGGAAAGGGAGCCTAGGATGATGAGGTCGATGGACCGCTCCCTAGTTCACATAGGTTTGAGTACCACCATGGCCTTGGCCATAGTGTCCTCCTCCTATCTGAACCATATAGGGTGACGTGGAAGTACCATAGCAAGGTGGAACTTGACTAGTAGGAGCTATGAAGCCGTAATTACGAGAGTAAGCAGGTTGTTGATACCCGCCTCCGTAAGGTGAAGAAACCTATCCATACTACGTCCCGTAATAAGGTCCATAGGTCATTGGATGCGATGTCCCATGGGACACTCCGTAGGTAGGAAGATAAGCTCTGGGAGGGGGAACATACATACCAAAAGTAGGTATATAGGCCCCAGACGTAATAAGCTGACCACTATAAGCATGAATATAGCCTCCCGAAGCAGCGGGTGGTATATGAACTTGAGACACAATCGGCCTAGTAACCGCAGTATGGACCTGACTCGTAGCCATATATCAGCTCGAAGGACCACGTGGATAAGGTGGAGAATGTACATTTTAAGAACTCAAAACCGAGGACGAAGGAATCTGAGTAATAAGATATGTACTACCGCCTATCGTCACCCGTCTCGGACCTGGTATCCTAATCAGATCGCTAACCCTAGACCTAGGAGGGAGATGAGATGTAGCTTCCACCACTGGGACGGAAGGTGCAATGTGACTAGTACTCCCAAACCTCTCCACAAGGTAAGGAATGGGATTTCCCCCAAGCATAGTGCTAGGCTCGAAGTTGGATTCGACATGAAATGTCAAATCGTGCATAGGAAAACCAGTCGTAGCATAACTACCATAGCTAGTGCTGGAAGGTTCAAAGTGAGTCTTGGCATCTTCTGGCATTCCATACCGGTAATGTGTCAACGGGAAATCAGCCCTAGGGTGAGTAGGTCTATCATGCAAAGATCCTATTTGGGAAATCACAGGACCAAACTCAGCCAGGTCAGGTGAAGGATCGTATGTAGGAGTAAATTCCCCATCGTCAACACGAATGGGAGGAGGTGGCTCAGGAATAGTCTCTGAATGATCTTCCATGGTGTGTGAATCAGTGTGTGAAATAGTCTACCTAGACTATCTAGGTCTCTCTCCCAAAGGAGGAGGAGAAGTATAAGGTGAAAGTCCTGCTAACCGACGAGAACGGCGGGGAACCGCACTCGAATCCATAATGACTCAAAACAAAAATAGAAAAGACTCTCTATTTACGTAAACCCTAGGCCAACTAGCGTGCACAGAGCAATCACTAACAAAATCTAAAGCCAAATGCAAGCAAACAAGGGCTAGATAAGTGAGCTCCTGAATGAAGTAGGTATGTCTCACCTAGGAGAGGCTTGAGACTCCCATACACAACAAGCGGAGGTACGTAACCAATTATTGTGGCCCTCAGTTTCAACATGTAAAGCGACTGTGCTGTCCGACCCCAACCTAGCCGGGACACCTATAGAATAACCTCTATAAGTACCCCCTCGATATCCTAGGTAAGGTCACTAAGGTCACCTCAATATAATCAAAGCTCAGGCGAACAGTTGCAGGCGGGATTGACCATATGGGCAGGGTAGCAAAGCCCAAAACTCTCGAAAGAGCCCCCAGATACGAATACAATCCTGGAAATATCTCCGGTGCTACTCAGTTATGACTAGGGGTCATCCCAATCAATAACCGCTCACACTTCCTCGTGCTTAACTCCCGTTTGAGAGGAGGATCCTGAGAACGATGGTTATATCAAGGATTTCACACACTCCTTGGATAGACACCTAGATGTTGTTGTTTAGTGATCTTGGAGAATTGACTTACAATGAACTATTCCAAGATCCTAAAACCTAAGCTTGTTGGTGCACCCTAGAAAAAAAAAGAGTGTAATTCATTTTAATTAGTGTTGATTTTAGTTGGATTTATTACTCAAAAATAGGATATGGTCATGCAACTATTGGTGTTATGACGCAACATGAAGTAAAATGCACACCGTAACAATCAATGCAAATGCATTGTGTCCATGTAAAAAGGGTATGCTACTACGTGAAATGCACAATTCTTCTTCAAATGATGAATGCAAATTTTTCCTATATGAAGTCTTAACTAGTACTCCAAAGCAAATCTAGATCTAGTGCAAGTACAATGCAAAGTGCAAAATGCAATGCATTATGATAAGCAAATGGTTTTGGATTTTTTGAAAATATAAGAGATGTAAAAAGTGAAAGAATGATTCTACCACCCCTAGACTCTACAAGCAAACATAAACAACATCCAATCAAAGCACTAAGGTAAAAGAACTCTAATGCACTAATCTCAAACAAAAAATTGAAAATGCCATGACAAGAACTTCCCTAAAAAAAAAATTAGGCTAAAAAAAACATTTCCGATCAGAAACAGAGGTCAAAACAGATTCAGGAAGTGCCAAAGGAGACTCAGGAACTAACAACATTCACCCAGCAACCAATTATCTTCAACAAAAGAGAAAAAACCAGGGTATCCGTGACTGTTCGCAGTAAACCCGCGTGTATACGCGGAAATCACAGAGAAAACCGTGTGTATATGTGACTGTAAATCAAAAACCCGCGTACAGGAAGAAAAGGTGCATAAAACAAGGAAAACAGGTAGGCTGAGACAAAATTCACTCCAATCAGACTCTACCAGGCATACATGCCCCCAGACCCGACACAGAAACAAGAGAGAAAGAGAAATTCAAATACATTGAATGCCGAGAAAATCACCCCCAAAGGACAACTACTAGGAACTCCCCAGCAGAGTCGCCAATTCTGTTACGGAGAGAAATTCCTATGGATTGGGGTACCACAATAGATATCTTTGACTCCAGAAATCAATCTTTCCCAATATGCAATAGAAATAAAATGTCTAACACTAAAGGATCAGACCTCGTACCTTATTCTATACGATTGAAGTAGATCCCCATTGAGCTTTCCAATCTTTAGCTTGAATTGATATAATACTTCCTCAACAAAAAGTAAACAATACAAGCATACTATATATCATGGTGTTAGATCTATTCTAGCATATATAATCAATAATGTAAAAGCATTTGACATATTCCAATGGATACAATATTTAATCAAATACACATCATTGGACAGGAAAATATAGCTCTTATTAATATAAATTAGAGATTACAAGATAGATACAACCTCTGACACCACGTCTGCGAACCAGAGAAACTAAATCCCCCACTTGGGCCTCCACCACCTCAATCCTCCATCTCACGATAGCAAGCTCACTAGCAAAAGGAAAGCTTGGGAAGAACACAACAGTGCTCCAAGGGACAAAGGGATGCAGACTCAAGTACAAATTCCGACAACAATGGACTATAGTTTTGTTGCTCTCAATCTCTCTATATGCCTTCAATGTACCAAGGGGTTCCTTATATAGCTTCACAAGGGATAATGAAGGGTCGAATCCGAGTGATCTCAAGGCATATGGAATGCTAGGAGTCGAATGAGTCGGATCCATGTCAAGGAAAACTCCAAAAGGATTTGGATTATGCACACATGGCCTTCCATATGCCTTGCGATCGCTCAGATTCAACCCTTCATTATCCCTTGTGAATATATATAAGGAACCCCTTGGTACATTGAAGGCATATAGAGAGATTGAGAGCAACGAAACTATAGTCCATTTTTGCCAGAATTTGTACTTGAGTCTGCAGTGGGACAGGGGAAGGCCATACAAAGTGTGATTCACCTACAGTGGTGAAATCTGCTATAACAATTGTGAAAACAAAAGATTGTTGAATGCATGTATGACTGAAATTAGAATGTGTGTAATTGCTTAAAGAAAATTGTGAATGCTGGAATGGATAATCCCTGCCCAAGAATGGACATGAATGAGCTCATGTGCCTGTTGGGAAGGCATGGAAAATATGAAAGTCTTCTTGATGAGACTTGGACTGTCATGCCAATTGGGCAATTAATTGACTAATTTTAATGCCTATATTATGCTTGGTCTAATAGAATTTCAATGATGCATTTCATATGTGAGAAAGGTGAAATCCGGTGGTGCACATTGATCATGGCAGCAGACCAAAAGCTGCTAGACTTGGCTGGAAGTCTCCTTCAAACAATTGTGAGGACCCAAGAAAATCTTGGAGAGATGCTCAAGATACAAAAAAGTCCGTAGACTTGGGAATGAGAGGAAAGATGAGAACCAACAAGAGAAGCGCGTGGAAGTCGAGGGGATTGGTCCTGAAAGTTCAAAGTAAATAATTGAACATGGGATAGATCTGCAAGATTTTGAAATTTTGAATGTGCAAATGGTATATGCATTGCTATGTATTGGAACACCGAGGACGGTGTTATTCCAAGGGGAAGGGGATTGTAATACCCCAGTTTTGACCCCGTTTGCATTAAAGGTACATGATGTATATATTGTAATTAATCATGGTGAGGAGATAAAGGCAAAATCCCCACCATCGATTTGGTTGTGTTATGTTTCGGCAATTAGGATCGTTGCCAATGGTATATCGTGCTATCTGATACATAATAGTTTTGCATCATGTAAATATGCACATTCATTAAAATAAACCTACAACCAGCTATGACGATGCAACATTAGATGAAAAGGGCATGATTTCCTAAGGTTAATGGGGGGGATTGTCTAACCCATGAGAGACATTGGGGAAAATCCATGTATCAACCACTAAACTACTGTTAGTTGAGGGCAGTTATTTTCTAAGTAGTGGTGGGTGGTAGGCCTATCCACACACACCCTCATCCATATGGGTTGTTCCATTCACATGGGGGAAAGGAAACTAACAAAAAACACTGCCACTCTCCCACTCTCTCTAGTCTGCTCCCCTTCACGCACCATTTGGGAAAACTATCCATCATTTTTTCTCACTGCCCATCTCACGTAGGGACATTCGGCTCTCTCTTGCATCGATTGGGATTCATCATAATTTTCCTCACATAGAGTTGGAAAAATTGATTACTGTCACCCATGATCTCCTGTGAATGATCCTTCACATTCTGGGCAGTGCGTATGTATTTTCTCTGGTTCCTCATGCTGAGGATTCTTTCTGTTTTGGCTCACGCAGCAAGGAAGGGATTCATTTGGGATGTCATTCCCATTTCTTTAGAGAATGGTATCTGGTGTGTTTTCCATCCATATTGTGGGATCTACATGTAAATTTCCCTGATGTAGCGATTGGGAGTTTTTTTTCTTCCCCACTGCGGTCTGTGTAAGTTTTCCCGTAGCTTCATTGTTGAGAATGGGCTGTTGCCTTTCCCACAATTTAGTTGTTGTGTTTTCTTTTATGTTTTGGGCTACGATAGGGCCAAGAACGACTCAAGAATCGTTTTCCCTGCCCAAGTTGTGAATCACTTGGTTTTACTGCAGGTATGCAGTGGTTGGTCTTCGGACCGTGTGGAGTGGGATTGAAGGCTAGGTATTCTTGAGAAACCTGGGTTTGGGAGCCACATAGATAGAGTTAGATGGTTGCATTTCTCCTCCACAACCCCGAAAGATCACTGGCAAGGGAAGTCAGGGCCTGAGGGTTTTTCTTTCGGGCCTTAGAGACTAAATCATACGAAAAAGGACCCCGATGGAGTATTCTTCCATATTCATTCAGACTCTCTAAACATGAACGATACCAAGTTTTCTTTCGGTGGAATCGTTAAATTAAACATTGAGAGACCCATTTTGGGAACGAACCCATCCTCTCTCAGGTTCAGAAAACATATGAGACTGGACTTGTCTTTTGACAAGCTATATCAAGTGTTTATTACCCCCTTTGAACTCGTAAAACTGAAAAGAGGCACTCATCGATCATGATGGGGGAAATGGGAAAGGGAATCATTTTGAAAATAATGGCAGTTGTTTGTCATTACCTTTGAACATGGCACTTGTCTGCACAATCATGTCAGTCAATTGGGTATTCAGCTGATCTCCGTGATGATCCACTTTCATGAGTCATGCCAATCCTTTGAGTCTTTCAAAAGAATGCATTGTCCACTGTAGCATTGTGTATTTGTCCTGCTGCCAAGTCATTTTGTCATGCCGCCCAATGTTCAAAGGGGATCTGAAGAATTATTACCTCTGCACTATACACAGTCTTTGTTTCAATATCTTTGAGTCATCCATATGGTTACTATGTTCACATCATTCCAGAACTTTGTTCCAAGTTTCGTGTCGTCGATGTGGGACTCATCATGGCCCTCCTTCGACGAGACTATTTTTGTCGACATCAGTTCATGATCTAGGAAATAGTATTAGAAACAATATTTAGTACCTTGAGATCTATATGCCTTAATGATAGTTTCTCTCGCTCTCAACATAGGTTCACATCATTGACCTTTGATCGATAGAATCGACTGGGTGTTTGACATCAGGACAACTATTCGCATTCAGTAGATTGTACTAGAGTACCTTGGGAATCATTGACATTAATGGTGATCTCCCTCGCACTTGGTAACGTTTCACATCATTGGCTGGTAATCAATTGGTTTCTACCATGTTCGACTCCAGATCATTGTAATCACATGGATAGAATTGTACTTTGTGGAAGACGAGATGAAGACCCTAGGCATTTGTTTAAAATCGCTCATTGCTTTTTCCCTAGGTTGTGATGGAGTTTTGTATATCTAGCATAAATCCACATTTGTATGGTCATGGCTATGCTCAAATTTGCATATGTATGACATAGATCTACATTTTATGTCTGGTAGATATGTCCAAGTTTGAGTCCTCTATCACATGGATCTACGTTGTATTATAGTAGCCATGCTTGTTTATTCCACTCATGGATCTGCCTTGTATTGGTCTACAGCTATGATTTTGGTTACTTGCATCTATGAGTCAACATATTGATGTACTATAGATGCCTACTTGATTGCATACTCCAATTGAGCCAACATTTTCATCTCCTGGCAACAACTTGTTCTCAAGGCTCTCGTTTATCGTGTCACTCTAAGAATCATGCTTTTGGGGGCATCCTGTTATACCAAAATCTTGTCACCATCATGTGATAAGACCTTTGACATACCTACATGCCCTGAATCCTAGCTTCTGGAGTGAAGACTAAATGGTTTTTTATCAATCTATCATAAAAATTCCTAGCACCGCTCATGCCCCTTTATCCAGAATTTGTACCCCTGTTTGCAACACTTTTCATCGGTTGTCCACAAGCGGTGCCACCGCCTGTCACCCTTGGTCCATAGGCAGTTATTACCAGAACCGCTCTGTCATAGAAGGAGAAGCGTGGTACCCTGGGTAAAAAGGGAAAAAGAGAAGCTTCTCGAGGCTTCTAGGTGATAAGCCTCGAGATATCCCTTATCCCTACTATTATGGGTTAGTTGAGCTCAATATCCCTCATCCTAGGATCTTAGAGGCCACCTCACCCACTCATTTCTCAACCATCTCTATCCATCTAGCCCTATAAATATGAGCACATAGCCATGGTTGAGGGGAGAACATTGAAGGTATTGTTATGTTTTTGGACTGATTCTTGGCCCAAGATCATTTGGAGAGAGCATAGAGAGATATAGTCAGAGATTTTGGGGATGAAGAGCTGTTTCATGGAGATGCATGTCAACACTAAGGCTTGGTTGTAAACTTCTTCATATTTGTAATGCAAGATGATTTTTTGTCCCATATGTATTGTTCATGTTTGATTTCAGATATATATTGCTAGATTCCTTAGTCACTAGCATAGATTAGTAGATCATATTCTGGTTTCTTTGATCTATTTTGTGTTGAAATCTTTTGCAGGTACACAGGTGAACTATCAAATCCTTGTATTCCAGATATCTATAGCATCTAGGGAGAGTTATCAACCTCTGTGATCTATTTGTTCTGGATCTGAACCATTCAGACCAGCGGAACACCTTGTTGTCCACAGGGGGTGAAATATTTCAATCAACAGCATCCTTATAAGCACTAATTATACCAAGGGTTTCACACTCTCACCTGGATAGACAACTAATTGTTTTGTTTAGTGGTCTTGGAGAATTAACTTACAATGAAGTATTCCAAGACCCTAAAACCTAATCTTGTTGATGCACCCTAGAAAAGAAAAGAGTGTAATTCATTTTATTATGTGTTGATTTTAATTGGCTATATTAATCAAAGGGTAAATGGATGTGCAACTAATGAAGTTATGATGCAACAAGAATTAAAATGCAAACCTAACAAGCAATGCAAATGCACTGAGTAGAATGAAAGACAGGGTATTCTACTACGTGAAGTGCAATATGTTTCCTTCAAATGTATATGCAATCATTCCTATATGAAAATCTAACTATAATTCACCAAGCAAACCCAATGCAAGTACCATGCTAATGCAAAATGCAAGCAATGCATAACTATGCAAAAAGCAAAAACAAATTGTATTTTTGAATTAAATGAGATATAAAAGCAAAAAGATGACTCTACCATCCTCAAACTCTGCAACCACTCGCAAAAAACAACCAAGAAAAGCACCAAGGTAAAAGAGACCTAATGAACTAATCTCAAAACAAAAAAATTAGAAAATGAATGATAAGACCATTTTCAAAAATTGAACTAAAATAAGTCTTTGGTCAGAAACAGGGGTGTATACATACTCCAGAAGCATCTAAGAAGACTCAACAATCATCTAAACTCACCCAACAACAATTAATCCTCCCAATAAAGAAAAAAATCAAGGCATATGTGACTGTTCTCAGTAAAACTGCGTACATACGCAACTATTCCAGTAAAACCCGCGTGTACACGGGACTATGAAAGAAAAACCCGCGTACAGAAAGAAAAAGGAAGAAAAATTAGGCAAATAGGTAGGCTGAGACAAAATTTACTCCTTCAAGACCCTATTTGGAAAACATGCCCCCAGACCTGACACAGAAACAGAGAAATTAGAGCAATTCAAGTACATTGAATACCGAAAAACCCCCAAAGAAAAACAACTAGGCACCTCCCAAGTATGGTCGCCAATTCTGTTATGGAGAGAAACTTCCTATGGCTTGGGGTGTACCAAAATAGACAGATAAACGACAAAAATAAATCCTTTCCCATATGCAAGAGAAACCAAATATCTAACACTAAGGGATCATGGGTCATACCTTATTCTGGACAGTTGAAGTAGATCCCAGTTGAGCTCTTTCCAATCCCGCTTGCTTTAGCAATTCACTCTCAACAACAGTAAACACGGGAAGCATGCTATATAATATGGTTCTAGATCTACTCTAGCATATATATTCATCAATGTATAAAAAATTAAACATATCCATGGATTCAATATTCATTCAATTGCACATTAAATGGACAAGAAAAGATATTTATTTTAATCAAATCAGAGATTACACAAGTGACAACCTCTGTTGGCACGTCTGGGAACCAGAGAAGCTGATTCCTCCACCTGGGCCTCCACCACCTCAATCCTTCGGCTCTCCATATAAATATCACAAGCAAAGGCAAACTTGGGAAGACCACAAAGTTCTCCAAAGGGATAAATGGATGCATACTCAAGTATAAGAAAGCTACAACAACAATGGACTATAGTTTCCTTGCTCTTCAATTCCTCTTCTTCAATGTATCCAAGGGGTTCCTTATATAGCACTCCAAAGGGCTAATGGAGGGTCAAATCCAAGTGAACTGAAGGCATATGGAAGGCCAAGAGTCAAGTGGTTCAGACACACCTCAAGGAAAACTCCAAAAATATTTGAACTTATGCACACATCCCGATGTGCATGGGCTTGAGGTCAATATCCGCGTATATATGCGAATATGGGATTAAAAGTCACGTACATTAATAAATAGGTGTTTTTAGGGATGAAATTGGAAACATCAAAGTATAGTATTGGTCCATGTGGTCCAAAGAGTCTGCAGAGGGATAGGGAAGGCCATAAATATGTGATCAACCATGTGTGTTAAAATCAGCGGTAACATTCGAGGTTGTTCAACGAACAATTTAATGAAGGTGGAATTCATTGGGCACTAGCCACAACACTAGTATGACTAGTATTCATAGTTCTTTCTGGAGATGAGGTTCTAGACCTTACCTCTAGTGATGCTCTTGGTGTGGTGTAGTTACACTCTGATCTTGGTGTCTACATAGACTTTTCTGACTCTTCTGCTCCTTTTGAAATCGAGCTATATTATTCCTCTTCATCACAAGACCCTTCATCTAGACGTGACTCAAAATTGTACTCCCTTTCTCTGTACAAACTAGGATTATGTCTACTTCTTATAGTCTTTTTCCTTTTCCCTGACCGAAATATTCTTCTACTCCTTAGGAATCCAATTTCTAGTTCAGGTTTTGTACTTCCTGGGAACATCTCACCTCATTGTTTCCCATTTTCTTTATAGTTCATCTATGACATATAACTTATTCTGGGTATGTGGCTCAACTGCTCAACTGCAAAATTCCCTTCTCATAGAGGAGCATCTTTATCAATATCTTTATAGACAACATGTACATCCTGTGGGTTCCCTGGAAAAAATTTCTTTCAACCTCACTATACGAGGTTATCGTCTCAACTGCGAACTCAATAATATATCCTTGAAAAATAATATCGACCGAAAAATCAATAGCTCTAGAGATGGGTTACTTACACTCGATAGATTGTGGATCAACTGAGCATTCCACTCAACTGCTTCCCTTCGCTGAAATTTTTTCTTCTGAATTACCAAAAAACCACTCATGCAGCACAACAGGAAACTATGCAAAGAATATTTTGTGAATATTCATGTACAAGTATCGGTCCAAACAGTTTTCTAGGCTCAACCGTTATCTTCCGCTCTCCCCTTGTGCAAATTCTAATGTCTTAGACTCCATCCAATCTTTGATTTCCTTCTTTGTCGAATGCCACAGCATTTCCCTTGCATCAAATGATTAAGGGTCCCAACAACAAAACCATTTGTTGGCCACTTTTCCCTACTCTTGCGACCCGGGTTCAACGAACCACCCAAATATATTGGCCCGACAAAGCAAGCTCAGTCGGAAACACCTGCATCGTAGGAACAGTCTCACCTGAGATATCTCAATGGGTAACTGCCAAAACCATGTTTCCACAATCGGAGAGGGATTACTATCCCCTTACGCACAACCACAGTGCTCGATAGAGTCAAAATGCTAGAGTATTTTTACTAACTCGACAATGGCGCAAAGGTGCAACACAACTTATGCCTTAACAATTTAATAGTAAATGAACATGAAATAATAGAAAATGCTTTGACGATGCTTTAGCCATTCATTCATTTAGTTTCTCTTATCAATATTGTAACATTCATTTAATAAATAAATAAAAACAATACAAAATAACCCACAAACATTCAATGATCACATTCATTTGACACAATATGTAACGTGGAAACCCAACAAGGAAAAACCACAAAGGTGCTCTTCATCTAACATGAGAAATATATGCAACTTTCAGTCTACGACTTGACTGCAGACTGTTTGAGATATGTATTTTCGACTCAGACTCTTTCTCGCTCTCATTCTCTCAAGTTTTATTATGCTTTTCTTCTAACTACTCATACTGAACCACACACAGCCTGGATCAACTCTCCTACTCTACTATCTGTGCACTCGGCTGCAGATTGACTCCACTATTCGGAAACCCTTCTGTAAAACAATTTACGTGACTCAACAACCTACTACAACTCTACTATCTAACTTCTCTCTAATTCCTTGAATTATATTCTAACCCTTATACAAAACAAGTTCCTCCTATTTATAACTTCTACAAGACCAAACAGGCTCAACTACATATAGTTCACTTAGTATAGGTCATTATCAACCATAAAAAATGGTTACATACAGTCTTAGACTGACACAAGGCACTATTGTCCTGACTTACAAATATTTCTTCATACGTGCATCGTTCGCCAGCTTGCACCGAATTTAGTAGCCACGATCTTTCTGATTTGTCACTTTCTGGCCGTTACCTTTTTGCACGCCTGTAGATTCTCCTTTCCTTCATCGCATATTTGTCTCTTCTATGCTTCCTTTCCTTCCTCCACTCCATCAGACATTTTCTCTTTCTTCCTGCGCTTGCACTTCTTTTCCCTCCTTGTGCAGATTTGTTTCTTCTGCACTTTATTCCTTCTGCCCTTTCCTGGCCCAACATGTAGCACTTTCCTAGAACTTTGTTGCACCACTATGTAAGGAGAGAATCTATGAGAGATAGAGAAACATGCTCATTTTGATACTTGGACCTAGTTCTCCTTCTGTCTTCTGGATTTCAAGCACCATCCCCAGTCACGGCAATGATATTTTGAGTCCATCTAGGCTTAGTCCTTTTCTTTGGAATGGTTGTTGGATCTAGATCTAGAATCTGATGATATTCAACATCAATAGCAAGATCATGTTGATCTTGATCCTCTTCATCTGTATCTAAAACATGTAACAAATCATCATCATCAAAAGGTAGTGGAAGAGTGGTTATACCTTCTTGTGATTCGGATGGTGGTGAATCACACAACTGATCTTCTTCAAGCTGAAAAATCTGCTCAATGAAGCATTTCCTAGTTTCAACCTTGATCAACTTGTAATATTTTGTGTCTTCTGCATATGCCAGCAGAATGCATTCACTAATTTGATCTTGGAAGGCCTTTCTCTTATCAATGGGTATTTTGGCCCAAGATTTGGAACCAAAAACTCTCAAGTGAGAGACATTGGGCTTATTCCCATGAAGTTCTTCAAATGGAGTGGCCCCAATCACTGATTTATGAGGCACTCTATTTTGCACATATGAAGCACAGTTTAAAACTTCTTCCTAAAGAGAAGGAGTAAGATTCTTGGCATGGAGAAGACATGTTTCCATCCCCTTCAGTGATCTGTTTTTCCTCTCAGCCACACCATCCTGGTGTGGTGTGTATGGAACTGAGTGTTCCATTCGAATCCCCTCATATTCACAATAATGTTGGAATTATCTTTTAATGTACTCTCCTCCTTTATCAAATATTATGGATTCGATATTCTTCCTGAAACTATTCTCAACCATAGCCTTAAAAACTTTAAAATTTTCAAATACTTTTGATTTATGTTTCATAAAGTATATCCAACAGAACCTAGAACAATTTGTTATCACTCCAGGAAACTCCTCTAGGTTGTTGTTCGAGGATGCCTGGTAACTTAAACTATTTTTTGGGTTTTTGATATGGATCAAGCCGGATAACCTATATAACCTCCCACTCTTAAGACATGCATGAGGCTCACTCAATCACAAGGATTTTAGTTACAACTTGTTCAGTAGTTTGACAAAAAGGTGCAGGAATGGAGAACTCACCAAGCTAACAGACTTACAAGCATAACACATGCTTACAAATGGATAAAAATTGACAAGGATGGTAATTATTAATAAAATCACATAAACTTACCAATAGGATGACATCTATTGGCTTTTAATCAACTTGAAATCACCTGAATGCACATTCAGGCTTAAGTACAGTAATGATAAAGAAGATGCCTGAACAAATCAAAACAAAAGAGCTCCTATTATGGATAAACCAGATGAGACACTTGCTAATAGGATGGGATTATAAATCCCCATATTCGAACCTTTATTAATCAAAAAATCATGGGCTTTATAGCCTCTTATAAAAATTACAGATACTGAAAATTTGATCTGTTTACATAAAAAATAATTGAAAGTAATAGTTTTTCTAGATTAGGGATTCAACCCCTTGCTAACTGTTTGTTTATCTAATGCAAAGATCTAGTTCACTGGGCGATCTTTTAATGACTGAAGTGATAGCTGATAACCTCCACTATTGGTTTGCTATGAAATTACCGCCAACAGCCAGTGTCTCTACGTTTACTGAAGTGATTTTCCTCATTTAATCTGTTGGATTTTTCTTTATCTTGTCGCCGCAGATTCGACGCTCCAAGTCTCTATTTTTTTGTCGTTTACTACCGTGGTCCCTAATCAGAGTCTTTTTCCTTCATTCTATCAGCACCTCAAGTCTCTTTATTTCCGTAGTGTCAGAGCTCCTTAGATCACCAGCATTGCAATGTCTTCTTCTTTTATCCAATCTGCGCTCCTAATCTCAGCACATCGGTGTTCTTTATAACTAACACATCGGCAATCGGGAGCCATAGTAAATAATGCATCGGAACCTTTATCTTAACATTGTCGTAGTTTTGGAGGTAAAATGAAATAAATTTAACCCTGTTGGAAGTTGATTGACGATATGTGAATCAGAGCTTTAGTCTCCTATGTTGCCGACACTGTGAAGGAGTTTAGTCTTAAATTCACCGATCTATAGTTCTCAGCTTTCTTGATCGCCGATGATTTCTCCTTGTTGTGCTATCGGAATGCTTTTCTGTTAATTGATTGGAGGCCTTGTCTGTTTGTATTCTATAGTTTTGACCCTTAGCTCAATATCTCACCGATACCTTAGTGTTTTCAAATCCTGAACTACTTTCATCGCTGTCAGAGGTGAGTAGGAGTTTCCATCGGAGCCTTTATTCATTCTCTTATTTGCAATTGTGACTCCTTAGTGGACTATTTTGCTGCTACATTATTCTTAGTCCTTTTGAACACTGAAGAGTTCATCTATTGATTGATCGGAAGCCTTAGTCAATTTTCCTCCCATCGTTGCGGCTCATTAGTGGACTATTGTGCCGACGATTAGTGTTTGCAATTTTTGCTGCGTAGTATTTAGTTATTTCGATTGGCGATGATTTTTTGTTATGTGCTATTGGAATGATTCTTTCCTGATCACTGAAATGTTCATCACATCGTGGAACCCATATTCTATATTCCCTTCATAGTTGTGGGGCCGCAGTGAACTAAAACTTCGCAATGTTAGTCCCTTGATCCTCCAATCGCTTAAATTTTATGTTGTGGTGGAACCCATATTCAGTTGGTTTCCCACTGATTTGGCACCCTAGTGGACTATTGTGCCGATGACTAGTGTCTTCTGAAACTAATAGTGTGGAAACTCTTCAGCTTTATCTCGCCGATTTGTAGTTTGTATGTCTTCCGATCGTCGATGATCTTCTATTGTTTGATCGGAGGCCTTATCCGTTTTTCCTCCACTTTTTCGGCACCTTTGAGAACTAGCTTGCTGATCTATAGTCTTTAAAACCTCCAATTGTTGTTTAGAAAATTCTCTAATGGCAATGAAAATTTTATCAATATGCCTGTCTGTCGAAGGTGTCTTCCACCTGCTAATTATCTTCCATCTTTCGGTGGCTAATGAGATGTTCTTATCCTCGCCCAAATCACCGAAGCCACAACTTTGTGAAATTTTCACCAAAAATAGAGGTCTTCAAAACTGTTAGTGAACTTCATATCCTTCATTGCATCATTTAAATTCTTCATACTATCCAAAATAAATTTATTTTATTTTGGGAGATAACATCTGGCTCCTACTTGGGGATGGGAACCTCCCTGTGAGGTCCCAAGAACCCCAGACCAAAATGCCTTTCCCTAAAAACAACTAAGCAACTTAACACTATTATTTATTGTTCCATTGGGCATGGAATCTTATTCTGAAAGCAAAACAACCTACTATCTACTAATTTACAATCACAAGGCCCCAAAGCCTCAAATAAAATAGAGTGTGAGGAATCGCCCATTCACTGGGCCATCGAATACCTCTTCACCTTCCAGATTCAACAATTTGAAGGTGTTATTTTCATATACATGGTCTATAACAAAAGGGCCAATCCATAAAGAGTCAAATTTTCAATGTTTCCCCTTGTCTTGTCTGACGACATGCCATTTGAGGACCCAATCTCCAACCTGGAAGTTGTCTGTCTTCGCTCTTTTGTCAATATGCCCTTTATCCTCTGCTGATAAGCCTCTGATTTTTCTACAACTTGCTCCCTGATCTGTTGTAACTCCACCAAATCCATCATCCTTCTCATCATATCATTTGGTTCATCTTCCTCTTCCTGAAATAACTTTGCCACTGGAAGGGTGAGCTAGATAGGGAAGATGGCCTCAATGCCATAGACTAACTTGAATGGAGAGGTCCCTATGGATATTTTATCTGTCACCCTATCAGACCATAAGGAAAACTTAAGCTTTGAATCCCAGCTTTTTTATTTGTCTGTAGCAATTTCCTAATGATCCAGACTAAGCTTTTGTTGGATGACTCAGCCAGGCCATTGCCTTGTGGGTAATAGGATGTGGAGTGCACTAGTTGAATGCCCATTGATTCACACAATTTAACCAATGCCCCAGCTTTAAAGGCTTGTGCATTATCAATTACTAACCTTACCAGGAAACCAAACCTGCTGAAGATATTCTCATATAAGAATCTCATGATGACTTGATGAGTGGCATTTCTGGTGGGTATTGCTTCTATCCATTTGGTAAAGTAGTCAGTGGCTACTAAGATCCATTTATTCTATCCACTAGAAGATGGATTTATTTCACCTATGAAATCCAGACCTCGTTGCTGAAAAGGCCCATTCACTGTAACAAGCCTAAGGGGCAAGGATTTGAGCTACTACTTCCCTACAAATATTTGACATTAGTCACAGGCCCTTACAAAAGTGCATACATCAGCAAAGAGGGCTGGCCAATAATATCTTGCTTTTAAGATCTTGTGGGATATGGTTTTCCAGTAGTGGTGGCCTCCACATGTACTAGAATGAAAGTGATGCATGACCTGCTCTAATTCCTCTTTATCTAGACATCTTAACAAAATTCCAGAATGATCCTTCCAATACAGCAAATTGTTAATTATGCAAAACTTAACAGATTTCAATTTAAGAGCTCGTGCTTGGTTAGGAGTAATATCAAGAGAAACTTCTAATTTTAGAAAAAACTGAATGATACCTAAGTACCACTCACATGAAGATATTTTCTCGACTACTGCTAGACTGTTATTCTGATCTTGATTTACTTCTGTTTCAACTGCTACCATAGTCTATACCTTTGCTGATCTGACATATGTGAAATTCATTCCCAACAGTTCACAGCTTTCTTTGGCCATGAGTTTGGCCAGACCTAATCCTTTATCCAACTTGTTGGGTTTCACCTCTACATCAAACTCAATGATTTTGGTAATCCACTTAGCTCTCTTCCCATCAATGTCAGGCTGAGTCAAAACATCCTTCACTGCAACTGAATGGACATATGCAATGACCTTTGCATGGAGAATGTAGATTTTAAAGTTCTTCAAATATTTTATGAGAGCATAAGCCTGCTTCTCAATTGGGTCATACTTCAACTTAGAATCTCTCAGGGTTCTGCTGAAGAAAGCAATTGGATGGTCAAGACCTTCATCATTCTTTTGTACTAGTACAGCTGCCACTGTGTCATAAGATGAAAAAGAGAAAATGTAAAAAACCTTGGTGTAGTCAGGACTAATCATGGTTGGGGCCTCCATGATGGCTTTCTTAATATATTCAAAGGAATTTCTTTCCTAGTTGGTCCACTTGATTTCTGCATCCTTTTTTAACATGGCAGTTATGTGCTTTACCAACTCAAATAAATTTGGAATAAACCTTCTAACAAAGTTTATCTTGCCTAAAAAGGACTGAATGTCTCTTTTTGAACTTGGTAGTGACAGCTACTGAATTGCCTCCACTCTTACCGAATCAATCTTTACACCCTCAGCTGAGACTATGTGGCCTAGGAGCTTTCCTTCATTGAGTGCAAACTGGGACTTCTTGGGGTTCAATGATATTCCATAATTTCTGCACTTCAAAAATACCTTCCTTAAATGCTGCAAGTGATCATGATCACTGTGAGAGTAAACTGTTAAGTCATCCAAATATATCAGCACATATTTATCTTTTATTCCAACAAAACCTAGATCCATATCTCTCTAAAAAGTAGCCCGAACATTCATTAGCCCAAATGGAATTTTAGCATACATGAAGGTGCCCCAGGGAGTGGTAAAGGAAGTCTTCTCTTGGTCATCTAGGTGTACAGCAACTTGGTTGTATCCAGAGAAACCATCAAGGAAGGACATGACCCTGGCCCCCGATACTCTCTGCAGTAGATGTTCCATCTTGGGCAGTGGATAGTTGTCTTTTTTGGAGCACTTGTTCAGGTTTCTAAAATCCACACACAACCTAATTTCTCCATTTTTCTTTCTCAACACTACTAGATTTGCAATCCACTTGGAATATCTGATGGGGATTATGATGTTGGCTTTGAGGAGCTTGTGGATCTCTTCCTCAATCANCTCAGCTTCTGTTTGAAAGGAATGGTGTCCTTCTCCAAAGGAATCCTGTGCTGGATGATGTTGGTGTCATACGTTTTTAGGTCACTATACTCCCATGCAAATACATCAGCAAACTCTTTTATCAAGCTGCAATATTCGAAATTCTGTTCAGTAGTAATCCCAGTGGATAGATTTATCAGTTTTGGATGGCTTTGGCTGCCTATGTTTAGCTCTTGGACAGTAGGATCTAGCTCCCTTTTGGCTGGCTTGAAAGGGACATCATTTTGATCAAACAATTCGTCTAACGGTACTAGACCTCGGGGTATGTAGTTGCTAGGAAATTGGACAATATTGTGCTCAGTCACTTTATCTTTTAACTTGAGCCGTTTGGATTCCTCCACGTTAAGGTTTTCTTAGTCTATGTGTATGTCAGAGAATTCACCCACTAACTGAAGGAATTTACTAAGCTCCCCATCGTCTTCAAACACCCTCCAAAATTTTACATTGTCTAGCAGAGAGGGTCTATACTTGAATTGAACATCATAGCTGAGCCTAGGGGGTAAAGGAGGAATAAAAAGACTTGCAGAGACAGCCAAGGAATCAGCCATGTGATTCAAATCCTGAGGAATATATGATAGTTCAAAAAACATAAATGAGTATTTGAGTTTCCATACCTCATCCCTGTAGGCCTTCAATCTGATATTTTTTTTTTGAAAAGTGTTGTTTACCTGCTGTATGATGAGGTCTGCATCCCCAAAAATCTTCATGCACATGATCCCCAAATCCTTGGCCGCTTTAACTCCCAGTAGCAAGGCTTCGTACTCTGCTACATTGTTGGTGGTTTTGAAATTGAGATTGTAAGACAGGTGAATGTTCTCCTTTGATGGGGAGATCAAGACTATACCTACGTCAGCTAAGTTTTGGGTGCTAGATCCATTGAAGTACATGGTCCAGATTGCTATTGTGATTTCTTCTGGCCGTGGATGGGTGGGCTTAGTGAACTGAACCAACTTCTGCTGATTATCATCAATTTGAAAAATATAGGATCCGAAATTGGTGTCCATGGCGTAAATTGGGTGATTCACTGAGCGCTCTCTTTACTTATAATATATGCTAGCTGATTTTCTCTATATAGCCGCTTAGTTTCCCCTCCAAACATGGGAATGGTAGCATATGAGAGATCCATCTGGAGGGTGGCACCTAATCTTTTGCTCCATGACCGGGACATCAACAGGTTGAATTTTGGGGGAATATCGGCCACTAAGATGTTCATCATTACACTTTTCAAAGACAGCTGGGTTAAGTTTATAGAAAGATATTTGATGAGGCCCAAGCATTTTACTTTCCTGGAGTCAAAAGAGAATAAATTGTGGTAGGCCTTGGTAATGCTGAGGCCGATTTCATCCATCACAACCTTGAGCATTAGGTTGTGAGAGGATCCTGAATCCAGTAGACAGTTATGGAGGATTTTATCATGGATGTTCAAGGATATATAGAATGGTGGGAAGGAGTCCTTTAGGTCTTCAATCATGGCACCCAGGGTTACAACAGGCTTGTCATCTTGCAGGTTTACAAAGTCAGTGTCAATGTGCACCTTGGGTTGAAGGGAATTCATAATAGAGGTTTTAAGTGAATCATTCTTCATCAACTCGATTAAAGGGAAAGGGATTTTCAATTTTTTAATTTCAAACTCAAGGTTGAAAGAATAATGGAGCTTTTCTGGAAACCTTACCTCATGAGCTGCAGGTTTGAGTTGGACTTGATCAGGTGTGGCTAGAGGTGCTGGTTTATGCAATACTTTGAATGAAACGACCGCTTTCTTTGGTAAAACAATAACCTTTCTAGCAGGGGCAGCAGACTGCTTGATAGGTACAACATTTTTCTTGAGGGGAGCAACCAACCTAGACCTCAGTTGGTAACCTTCCTGACTATCATCCTGATAGATAGCCTCTTCAGCGATCTGCTCATCAATCAGGGCTTCTTCATATTCTTCTTGGGTCAGAAAAGAATAGTCTACCTCATCCTCCATGCGGTGGATATTGTCTTCAGCTTCTCCTTTGTCTTCAATGAATTTTGGCTCTTATTCTAATACAACATTCTGAAATGGAGCTCTTATCCTCTGGTCTTCCCCTTGATTTCTCTCCCTTATGAGAATCTGAAAAGGGGGGTTTCCTCTTATATAAGGAACAAAATTTGGGTTTCGAGGCACAAAGTCACTTGTCCCCTTATTCCTCATCGGCATATGTCCTTGGTCCTTCAATTTTGACATTTCAGCAGTCAGGTTATCTAAGATTTTGGTCATTTTTTCAATCTTGTTCTCTGATGTAGAAGTCCCACCATAGTCTGCTGGCTGCTTTCTCCTGTCTATCTTCCCTTTGACCTTCTGAGATGCTAGAATATTTGACTCTACCTCTAGGGCAGCATCCTGCATGAGTGATAAAGAGGTAGACCTCCTTTCTCTAATAATTAGGTAGAAGTCAGAGTCAAAATCATTTGCATAATTTATCATAGCCAAGGTACCGGTTGGCTTAATCTCACTGGGGATCTTGCTATACATGTTGTTGAATATTTTGGTAAAGTTGGAGACAAAATCACCATTTTCTCTTCTTAGGTTGCTGAAATCTATGATGTAGTAGAGGTGGTCTCTCCTCTCTCCCTAATGCTTTAGGAAAATGTCATCTAGGGCCTCTATGCCTGCCACTGACCCAGCAGGCAGTTCCTTAAACCACTTTCTAGCCTAGCCATCTAGGCTTTGCACAAAAAATCTGGTCCATACATCTTATTGTTCTATATTTATATTTTCAGCATAGCTATAAAAGGCCTCTAGATGTTCTTCAACAGTAAAATCCCCTTCCCCTGTAAACTTAGGCATATACTTGAGGCAATCCCCTGTAGGCATGGCTGCAAGAGGATTTGGCAAAACAAGGGGTGCATACCTAGCTACTAGGATCCTTTCCATTTTGGACAATTGAGGGGTGGCCATATTGGAAATGGGTATGGAGAGGGATGTGGAAGGCAGCACTGATGAGGATATTTGCTGAGATGGTGGTGGTATACTTATCCCAGTGGAGTCACCAGGGATTGGATCTTTACAAGCAACAGTGCTTGAAGATGCCCAAGCCCTAGATTTTTCTGATATAAAAAATTCCTAGGAATTAAGAGTTTCATTAGAAGAAATAACAGTAGAAATATTTCTTGAAATACCTAATGTAGCGTATTATGCAGCAATGTTGGTCTGTCTTAGTGAAGCCCTAGATTTCCTCAAGATTTCTTCTGGATCTGAAACGGGTGTTGCTAGTGGCCCCTTTGGGTTTTCTTTGGTACTTGGTCTTCTTGAAGCCACTTATATCAATGGAGTCTCCAAATAGATGATTGCAACTGTAATGATGTCCAAGCCTTGTCTATCATCAAAGCATGGATCTATGTTGTCTCCCAGGGAAGATGAGCTTCAATATCCTCTCCTCGGCAACGGCGCCACTTTGTTATCACTCCAGGAAACGCCTCTTGGTTGTTGTTCGAGGATGCCTAGTAACTTAAACTATTTTTTTGCTTTTCGATATGGATCAAGATGGATAACCTATATAACCTCCCACTCTCAAGACATGCATGAGGTTCATTCAATCACAAGGCTTTTAGTTACAACTTGTTCATTAGTTTGACAAAAAGGTGCAGGAATGGAGAACTCACCAAGCTAGCAGACTTAAATGCATAACACATGCATACAAATGGATAAAACCTAACAAGGATGGTACTTATCAATCAAATCACATAAAATTACCAATAGGATGACAATTATTGGCTTTTAATCAACTTGAAATCACCTAAATGCACATTTAGGCTTAAGTATAGTAATGATAATGAAGATGGCTAAACAAATCACAACAAAAGAGTTCGTATTATGGATAAACCAGATGAGATGCTTGCTAATAGGATGGGCTTATAAATCCTCGGAGTTGACCCTTTATTAATCAAAAAATCATGGGATTTATAGCCTCTTACAAAAATTACAGATCCTGAAAATCTGATCTGTTTACATTAAAAATAATTGAAAGTAATAGTTTTTCCAGATTAGGGCTTAAAACCCTTGCTAACTGTTTGTTTATCTAATGCAAAGATCTAGTTCACTAGGATATATTTTAATGACTGAAGTGATAGTTGATAACCACCACTGCTGGTTTGTTGTTAAATTACCACCAACAGCCAGTGTCTCTGTGTTTACTGAAGTGATTTTCCTCATTTAATCCGCTGGATTTTTCTTTATCTTGTCGCCGCAGATTCGGCGCTCCAAGTCTCTATTTTTCTACCATTTACCACCGTGGTCATTGATCGAAGGCTTTTTCTTCTGTTCTATTGGCATCCCAAGTCTCTTTGTTGCTGCAGTGTTGGTGCTCCTTAGATCACCAGTGTTGCAACAACTTCTTCTTTTATCCAATCTGCGCTCCTAATCTCAACGCATCAGCATTCTTTATAAGTAACACATCAACGATCGGGAGCCATAGTAAATAATTCATCGAAACCTTTATCTTAACGTTGCTATAGTTTCAGAGGTAAAATGAACTAAATTTAACCCTACTGGAAGTTGATTGACGATGTGTGAATCGGATTTTTAGTCACTATGAAGGAGTTTAGTCTTAAATTCGTCGATCTATAGTTCTTAGCTTTTCTGATCACTGATGATTTCTCCTTGTTGTTCTATTGGAATGCTTTTCTGTCAATTTATCGGAAGCCTTGTCTGTTTGTCTTCTGCAATTTCGGCCCCTTAGTTGAATATATCGTCGATACCTTAGTGTTTTCAAATCCTGAACTACTTTCATCACTGTCGGAGGTGAGTAAGAGTTTCCATCGGAGCCTTTAATCATTCTATTATCCGCAGTTGCGGCTCCTTAGTGGACTATGTTTCCGCTACATTGTTCTTAGTCCTTTCGACCTCCAAAGAGTTCATCTATTTATTGATCGAAATCCTTAGTTAGTTTTCCTCCCGCCGTTGCGGCTCATTAGTGGGCTATTGTGCCGATGATTAGTGTTTGCAATTTCTGTAACGTAGTATTTAGTTATTCCAATCGGTGATGATTTTCTATTATGCGCTATCGAAATGAATCTTTCCCATTCACCGAAATTTTCATCACATCGCAGAACCCATAGTCTATCTTTCCCCCACAGTTGCGAGGCCGTAGTGAACTAAAACTCCGTAACATTAGTCCCTTAATCCTCCAATCACCAAAATTTTATGTTGTGGCGGAACCCATATTCAATTTGTTTCCCACCGTTTTGGCACCCTAGTGGACTATTATGCCGATGACTAGTGTCTTCCTATGCCAAAACTATGGAAACTCTTCAGCTTTATCTCACCGATCTGTAGTCTGTACGTCTTCTGATCACCGATGATCTTCTATTTTTTGATCGGAGGCCTTGTCCATTTTTCCTCCGCCGTTTCGGCACCTTTGGGAACTAGCTCGCCAATCTATAGTTTGTATGTCTTCTGATCACCGATGATATTCTATTGTTTGATCGAAGGCCTTGTCCATTTTTCCTCCACCGTTTCAGCGCCTTTGGGAACTAGCTCACCGATCTGTAGTCTTTAAAACCACTAATTGCTATTTAGAAAATGTTCTGATCACAGTGAAAAGCTTAGCAATACGCTTTTCTGTCGAAGGGGTATTCCACTTGCTAATTATCTTCCATCTTTCAGTGGCTAATGAGATGTTCTGATCCTTTCCCAAGCCACCGAAGCCACAACTTTGTGAAATTTACATAAAAAATAGAGGTCTTCAAAACTGTTAGTGATCTTGATATCCTTCATTGCATCATTTAAATTCTTCATACTATCAAAAATAAATTTATTTTATTTTGGGAGATAACACAATCATCAATAAAAGTGAGGAAATACCTGCAACCATTAATGGATGTTGTGGGCATTGGACCTACCACATCACTATGTATCAAACCAAGTATAGAGAAAGCTATATCTTCCTTCCCAACTTCATAACTCTTCTATGGATGCTTACCTACCAAGCAACCAAAACATACTCCATCAGAAGTTTGGATGAGAGGAAAACCTTCAACCATTTTATCATTGTGGAGTTGCTAGAGATATTTGAAATTGAGATTCCCAAATCTCTCATGCCATATATTATTGATGTTGTTAACATGAGTCAATAAATTTGTAGGAGGTGAGACAGATAAGAAATGTGAGAACTCATAAGCCTTAATAGTATGATTAGAAATACCTTTTGCTATGAGCCTTCCATTAGATTTTTCTGTGATCTTAACTAAGTCTAAGTCAAATTTAAATCTCTTGGGAGAGCCTATATGGGTCATCTAATAAATAGAAAAAAATATTAGGTGCAAGGGAGGGAACATAGAGAACATTTTTTAACTCACCATGTTGGATTTTAACTGAACCTCTTCCTGCTGCTGGAATTTGGGATTCAACTCCCATGTGAATGTTAGGCCCTTTTGATAGTGTGAGGATAGAGAAGGATCCCTTGGAGGAAACCATGTGGTTGGATGCTCTAGAATCAATCAAGTAGGTTGTCGACTGAGTAAGGACAGCCTTCAAGGCATGGAACCTCTTATGATCATATGTCTGTGGTCCAGCATCAGACCTCTTTCGTCCATATGGAATAGAAATGTTGTTATGTTCAATCATGGTAGACAGATGGTCAATATTCTTCTTCATACAATAAATTTAAGGATGAAAACCCCTCATACAATAGGGACACTTTGTCTTTTCAAACTTTTTGTTCTTACTAGAGATCGTAGCTCCTTCATAAGAATTCTGACTCTCTTTAGGCTTTGAATCAGATGATTTAGGCTCCTTCCCCTTATTCTTCCCTTTAGCTTGTGCATTGGTAGATCAATCACTATGAGAGCTTGGTTTTTGGAATTCTGGAGGACTCTCATCTAGACCAACTTCTCTTGCTCCTGTATTAAGGACTTGGAAAAACCATCAAGTTTAGGAATATTCCAATTGGGAAAGGAATCTCTTCCGGAATGAAAGGCAGAAAAAAATATAGAATACTCAGAACCAATTTTGCAGAGTATGAAGAACACAAGCTTCTCCTCCTTTCTCTCTATTCCACACTGCTTACATTGTAGTGCAAGAGACTTGAATTTGGTAAAAAATTGTTGTATGGTCTTGAATCTGCTAGGATACAATGATATTAGCTCGTTCTCTAGAACGTGTCTTCGAAACTCATCTTAATTTTCAAACAAGAATTCGAGCTTCTCCCAAGATTATTTGGGAGTCTTCAATCTCTCAAGATGAAAGAAGAGGTATCTAAAGATGTGAGCACAAAGGAAGATGAAAGCTTCATTCAGTCGATTCAAGATGGCATTCTTCTCAGCAAGATGATGTGGTTCAATCTCTCAGCCCATTGTCATCCTGTATAGGCCAAGGTTGCACAAGGAGACCTGCATATCTTGCCTCCTATAAACATAGTTGATGGGTTTCAGGATCGAGGTAAGAAATATTGAATCTCCATCAATTCTCTTTCCGGTTAGTCAATTTCTTCAATCAAGCTACGTGGCACCTGTACGAAAACACTACAAAAACAAAATGAATTCGCACTATGTCAGAATCAAGCCTTCACTCTCTACATGTACACTTTCTCAGGGTACGTCACGCCCACAAAGACTTGTCTAGATGAATCCAAAGTTAGAAATGCAAATATTGTGAGACTTATGTGGAAACCTGACTACTTCTGGTGTACAATGGAGAGTAGATAGACTTGAAGATTTCCTAAGGAGTCTATGATATCGTGTTATATTTAATGTTCCATTGATATTCAGGAAATAAGTGCAATTAGATTGAATTATTGTGTAGTATAAAGGAATGAATAATACCCACTGAAAAAAACAAATCTCACAGGAAACGAACAAGTATTGCTCAATATAATTATAGTATAAACTTCATCAATCCCAACAGTATACAATAGTGTTACATAAAGGAGAATTTGAATCATGTGTATAGGATTCGAATCACCAACTCATGTGGATGGGATTCAAATCATGTGGATAGTCACTAATCATGTGGATGGGATTCGAATCATGTGGATAGTCACCAACTACTAACAACTGAAGGAGGTTGGTGTCGGCACTCCCAATGGATAATAAATTGTAGGGATTAGTTTAGTAGGCACATAGACTAATGCATGAATGTGCAATCAATTGGATTTAGCCTCTCTCTATGTTCCCCACACTCTGGTGACTGTTACATGTGGTTGTTATAACTCAAAATGACACAACTCTTCCTATGACCACTTTCCCATGATTCTGTCGCATGTCGACACTTCCATGATGACACTTCATGAAAGTAACTAAAAGTCACTGAAAAAACAACTATATTGGAGGACCCATATCCGTATTTCTATAACTTTTTTGAACTTTTCTATGCACTGTTGCAAAGGTATTTGAGTCAGCTAAAACTTTTGAGTAGACACGAGAGTCTGAAAATTCCCAGAAGTACCCTAAAAAGGATTATTTTTTGTGTATATGAGAGTTGACTTAAGGAAAGCCGCATATTCCACTTTTTATACGCAACGTGTTCAACATGATACCCACGTATTCTGTTGAATATGTGACTATTTACATTGATACCCGCGGATCATACGTGAGTATTGTTACTACAACCCGTGGATCATACACGAGTATTATTAATGAAACCTGCGTATGTCCCTTTAATATGCGACTATTGTCTCTGAAACACACATATTTTTTGTGTATATGTCAAAAACATATGTTTTTCAAATTTCAGGTAGTTTGGGTGGTTATGCAACTGACTCCTTCGATTTTAATTGGTGCTATCCTTGTCCCTAACTCTTCAAAACATTAAATAAGAGAGGGAGAATGTCCATGAGAAGATACTTGAATCTTTGCATTGTTATTCTGGAGGAAATTGGACTCTCTTTCCCCCCACCTTTTCCCTGGAATATTTCTCCTTGTGTTGCAGAGCTTGGAGGCTGATTTCCTTGGAGAAGAGAAGGCATAACCATATCAAGGTTTCATGAGGTGCCTAACTTGAAGACAAGGTATATTTGTAATTCATGTCATGATTAATAAATATGTGATGTCCTTATTCTTCCCAAATCATAGTTCAATGTGTGATTGAATCTCTGTTTATGATCATATGTTTATTTTAATCAGATTAGGATTTCATATTTCTTTGATTCTTTGATTATCATTACTTTATATGTGGTCATATTGGTTTGAGGAACATAGGGTTTGTTTTACAGGTCTCATGGAGCAAGAGGAGCAAGATGAAGATTGAAGGGATGCTTGGATAAACCTTCATTTGTAAGGTATGAACCATTATAATCTATGAATCTTATTTATATTTGCTTCCAGAACTATATGCATCTCTCTTTCAACCCCAGTATGTTGATGGCCTCTTAAACCCTAGCCATAGGAAAATTTCCTCTATAAGAGAACTGGCGAATCCGCTGGGGATAGCCTTGTCTATTTGGGGTTTATTTGTTTTTATTCCAGTATTTTGCAATTTTTTAGGTCCTTCTTTCCACTTAGAAACACCTTTTCAGTCTGTTAGTACACTTCCCCTGCCTTCCAAAGGACGTTTTGGACTTTTTTTTGGTCTTTTCCCACCCATACACGAGTTGCAGACTACATAGTCATGTGTCTGGTATTTACATGCAGCCTTCTATATTGTCAACCCATGTACGATACATGACTTGTCAGCATGGAAACTCATGTACGCCCCTAAAACAATGTTTTTCCTCATTTTTGTGGTTTTTTTCTACTATTTGAGGGTTGTTTGGTAGGTCTTTTGGGGACCTATGCAGGTGCATGACTACAGGGAGTTAGTGTCATCCATTTTGGGTGTTCTTTTTCTTGGTTGCAATTCTTTTTGTAGCATTAGGTTTTTCTCTTTTCTCATCCCCCCACCCCCTTTTCTTGGTTTGATTTTTGGCTTATGTTTATGGTCAGCCTCTGCTAGTGATCTTTGTCTAAGTTTAGAAACTTGTTGGTGTTTGTTTCCTTCTTATTTTGTTGGTTAACTTAACCATGCCTAAGTACTTGACTTGTCTCTTATGGAAGCTTCCCTTCTAAGTAGGGTTTATACTGACTTAGCATAGTCTAGAGTCTGTTTGGTGGTTGTATAGCAAAGTTCCTTTTTCTTTGTTCTTATCATCTGCATACTTTAGTTTGTAGGTATTTTTTCTTTTACATTTATAAAAGAAAAAGAAAAAGAACATATAGTTGTTTAATATGCATGTATATTAGGTTTTTGTCTTTAATGCATTGCATATCTTTATTCTTGAAAAAATAAATAAGAAATTGTTCTTTTGTGGCTTTTCAAGTTTCTATTTGAAAAAGAAAGAGAATAGTAGTTTGATTTTTGCATTTCAAGTTCTCTTTTGATTAGTCATATTGTTTCAACATTGAATCAAAACACCATTGGTTTCATCTCTGGCACCCCCTTTGAGTAATTAACAACCCTTTAAATTAAACACTTAATATATAAAATTTATTAGGAACTGTTTATTTCTAGGGACGACACATACTAGTTTAGGCTAGTGTTTTGGGTTAGGTATATATTAACTACCCAAAAATTAAAACTCAAACATAGTGGCCTATCTATTAGTATTTCCAACTTCGTTGAGAAAGACACCGGAAATATCCTCTCACATGGGAGTCAATCACGAGGTCGTGTGATGTTGATTTTGTTGGAGATACCCCTCCACTTCTCAGTAAAGAATACACCATAGTTTTTGCACATTTGGGGACTCATCTAGTACCTCCTCCTAGCCCCATGTGGTGCTTGGTACTTTTTGGGTTTCATGATTTGCTACCCTACCCATGTGCATTGGCTCAACTGACAACTATTTTTTCGGACTTTCTTCATGATTTTGGTAGCCTTAGTATATTTTTTTCTAGGATCTTACACGGGTAGCATTGGAAGGATATTTCCATTGAAACTAGGGTATACTTGGAAGGTAACCTCGGTAGACAATCTGGGTGGGATTTTGGGTGATTCTAGTGCTTTCACATGGAGGGCTCTTCATGAGACTCCAAGTAACTACTCTCCTTCCTTCACTAGTTAGTTTTGGTCCCTCATCATCCCAGAATTTCCTTTGGAAGTCATCTTTGTTTTCCTGGATTGATACTTAGGTATTTTTATAATGGTGTGTTCTTTGTACTGTTGGTTTCCTATCTACCTTAGACTTTCTATTATTGTTTAAAACTATGACTAACACCCTAGGACTACTGGTGTGGTTTTTCTCCACTCCAACTATTATTGTTGGCACAAACCCAACCAACAAACCCAGTTGACATGGGTTCCCACTCTATTGACACTCAACTTGTCATGATCTCCCTGAGCACTGGCCCAGATAGGTTTTACCCCATCTAGAAACACCCACAAAGGGGATGAAGTCTCACCCCAGATATTTGAGGGAGTACTGATAGAACCAAGTTTCCATAGAATAGAAGAGGACTTACGGGCATCGACAATGCATCAATTTATCTATCATATCTGAAAAATTATTAATCATTTATAACATCATTCATCATCATTTCCTTAACATATCACATCATTCATTCATAGCAGAAATAAATATAACAGAAAGAACCATATTGTTGCACAAATAGATCTAAGAATATAACATCATTCATATGTAGTAAAAATTGCATCATAGATCCATGTCGCATAGTCACTTCATACTCATCATGGGATTTGCAAAGCAGAAAAATAGAAAGAGATCAAAAGATGACAACAAGAAAACAATTTAGATCAATCCCCTTCTCATTATATTAAATCTGCACAATCAACTGCGGATTCAAAACATACAATACTTCAGCTGAGCCTCAAGCTCTCAGTTCACAGTCCACAACTTGATTCATTCTGTGATATCCTCTCCTATCGCATTTACAATTCTTCTTCTACTTACAGGCTTGCGCCTTTACATTCATCGACCACTTGGACAATTTCTAACTAATTCCTAAGTGACTCTTACCAAATGAACAATATCCACAAAATATGGTCAAAAGGACAAAAAGTGACACAAAATATTCAAAAATAATCTATTTTATGTCTTGCATGCTATCTTTTCCTTACGCAATGTCTTCTAAACTTGTGCATCATCCACGATGTTGCACAACTGGCTTACCCCAAACCCATTTCCAATAGGCCCTTAACACAATCTTGTATATCACCCTCGAGCCACGTCAGTTGGACATGGTGTATTCATTGGTTTTGACCTTGAAGTCCTCATACTACTACATGATCTCTGTGACCTGTGTTTTGCTTTTTTTAGCAAGTTCTTGACTTCCGAGCAAATATTTCTTTATTGGGTGCTCAACCAACTTGGCATTCACTTCCTTCTTTCCCTCCTACGTGGCCTGTAGCACAATGACTGCTTTTACCGACAACTGAGCACCAATGTCTTGGAACTCATCGAGTTGGTCAGTGCACTTTTGCTACGTATCCTATCCTTACCAATGCATTGTTGTAGCTGCCTTAGTTTTGCTGACCATGTAATCTAGAAAATTTGTGGCATATTTCACATTGTCGTCTTTAATGTTACCAACTGTCCCTCGTCTTCCTACAAGTTTTTTTTCAGTTGATTTGGTTTTTTGTCTTGGACAACACTACCCAAAAATTATATCGTCGCCTCAACAATATTCTTTGCATCCTCCTCCATTTCTTCAAACTGTGTCACAATCTCCTCGATAGCACTCTTCCATTCTGCGACCTGCTCTGGTGGTGTGTCAGGCTAGATCAGATCATTAACATGGGCGTTATATTGTTGCATTTGCGCAATAACATCCTCGAGTCATTTTCCCTTTGCTACGACATCCAACTCTGTGGTGGTTTCATAGATGTGCTGATAGGCCTCTATAACGGCCTATTCCACTTCATCGTGACTATAAAATAGTTGTGCCTTTTCAATAACAAGGCGGTCATTCTCTTTCTTCAGCTCTATTATTTCTTCTGTCATCTTCTCCTTTAGATCCTCTTGTTCCTTCTTCAACACCGCAATTTCTTTCTCTTTGGAAGCCATCAATGTTTCCTGTGCATAGTGCAATTTCTCTACCTCTTTTCATAGTGCCTCCTCTTTCACTTGCGACCACAAGTACTGGTTGCCGATATCCTTTCGACGATTGGCCAACTCTTGGTTGGAGACCTGCTGCATGTGCACTAATGTCTGAGTGGACAACTTATTGATGTCCATCATGACGTTTTGCAGTTGCTATAGTGAATAATTCACGTCCTCTTGTCCAGCGTCAATCGCAGTCAGGGGAATATGAACATTCCTAACTCGTGGCTCGTTGCTAATTGACGATGTGTCTTGCACAGTGGCACTCTCTGGTGCTCTTTGTGAAACAACATTGTATATGGAATCTAAATTGGTGCATACCTTAGAAAATCCTTCCTGGGTTTACTTCCTCATTTATTTAGCTACAATATTAGATGAATCTGTGATGACCTTAATAAGACATTGTAGTTGTGCTTCCATGGAAGATCTAGTGTTGTTCATCACTTCCTTCTCCATGCATTGCTTTTTCCTTATTTTCATGAGGATGTGTGTCACTAGGGGTCATCGTTGATGAATCTCCATCAAAATCATGCTGACTCTTCTCATTGTGCATTGGATCCTCAGGAGTGTAAGCAGGTGGTCCTGTTGATAGTTCCTCAGCACTGACTAGTTCATGCCATTCTACTAGCCAATATTGGACTTGTGCCTCTAGTTCTGCATCTGTCACTTTGTAGGCCATTGGGAGCCACTATTTGTCAGGGTCACGCCGTGCTTGAATATTAATGGTGTGCGGCCTGATGGAAAACCGCAAAATACATTGGTACTTGACCGCATATTCTTCTGATGGATGGGGAACTTTCACTACTATTTCCTGCAGCGCCTTCCAATATACCCAAAAATGAATTGCACAATCCTATTGTTGCATAGGCTTCTCAACCCACCACATATTTTGATATAGTGCACCCTTTCACACCTTAAAAGCTTCCACGTCCATACCCTAGTAATCCACCGACTCCATCCATGCCACTAGTGCAATGAGGATCAATAGCCAGCTATATGTGAAAGGCCACTCTCTAGCATGAACTGCGACAGTGTCCTCTGTTAATTAGTTCAGCAAAAGAGGGACTAGTTCATTTGTACCCCTTCTTTGTATTGTTGTGCATGCAATCACCCTTGAAATGCACTGGATGGGGTGACTCTTTCTTACAATATTGTTGGAAATAATATGTGCCCCAATGCGGACTGCGCATTCATTGATACTATCTATCTGGCAGGTCCTCCCGTTAGTTGAAACTTTGTTTCAACCTTGTGGTGAGCCACTTATCATTATCTTGACCCTTGAAGTATTGAGATGGGTTTGGACCATCCTTTGGAAACCCTCTAATCTCTAAAATCAATTCTACCATGATTACAACTAGCATGTCCAACCACGGTGTCCCTCCATGAAAGCAGGCCAAAGCCTACTTAACGTAGGAATTTTCCTCGTTCAACCGCCCAAAGTGCGGCATGTTAATGAGTCCAAGTATCTTGGATTTATCCAATCCTTGGGCCCAAGGATGCAGGATGCGCACAATGGGTCCATCTGGGACCAAAGGAAAATATTCATATGGCTCATTAGCTACATCTTGCAATGCCAACAAGTCATGGTCATCATACTTTATCTTCATCAGGGTTGGGAAAATGTCTGTCTTGCACACCATCCCCCTCGGCAACGGTGACATCCTAAGCTGATACTTTTGGTTTTTGGTCAACCGCGAAGGTTGTGCATGAGGTTGGGTGGGAGCGACATAACCCGGAATGTCGTTGATTGAGATGCATGTTCATGCAGTAGATTCTACAGCCTCAGAGCTTGATGGCCCCATATGCACAGTTCCTTCTCCTTGTGCATTAATTGATGTGCGCGTCTGCCACTTATGTGGTGTCGTAGGGTTTGGATTCTAGCCATTCTTCTTCCTCTTCAGAACCAATGACAACCTGACCGACATACTAGAAACCTCCTTAATAATGGTGACTAGTCGGATGGGTGAGTCCCTCTCACTCAAAATTTATACTGTGTCGGGGTTACTATGCATCTCACAACGCTTCCCCATAGTTGTAACGAACTCTCTTCTTCACTCTACAGCTTTTGTGATTCACTCAATAGTGCTAGAAGTCAAATTATGCTTCAATACTCTTTGCAACTCGACTTATCATAGTGGTGCTTCCAAACTGCGTCGATCACCTTCTTATAACATTAGGTTGATCCCTCCTAATCATTACCAAATCAACTACGGTCATCATGACCAAATCCTACATTAACTACCTAGATCCACCACCGATTCTGTCAACACAATGGTCAGATCCACCATCGATACGTGTCGCTTCAACAAGTGTCGTCGGTTAACTATCTCAACTGTGCTTCATTTATTGCTGATTTGACTATGTCGCGACCCTCTAGTTTGCATGTCAGATCTTCCTAACTGTGCTACTACCTCCTATGCTTGTGCAACCACATCCTCCTAGCATTCCCTCCTTTCCTACCCATCCTTCCTATATATATATATATATATATACATACATTTAAGTGCACAATGCCTCAAGAACTATGTGATTTTGGCCCTCTCATATAGGGATTCAGGCGGCTACCATTCACTAGTTTTGGTAGCATCGCTCCATCTAATTTCTGCAGTTTAACTGCCCCCAAAAGTAATAGAATCAATAAGATATGGACCTATCCAATGCATATGTAACTTAACTAGATGCTTCATGAACTTTTTGTCATATAGAAGCACCAAATTGCCTTGCTGAAACTATTTGTTCTTTATCTGGCTATCATGCCAGGCCTTTTGTCGATCCTTCTCAACACAATGATGGAACCCCATGATAAAATGCTCTTCTTAAATATGTATCAACTGTGCTACATGATCCTCTAGCATTGTTTCATCATCCATTCCTATCGCTACTGCAATGCGCAAACTGGGAACAATGTACTCCATAGGCTTGACTGCCTCTTTCCCATATACCAATTTAAATGGTGTTTGTCCCATCAATATTTTACAAGTGGTGCAATATGCCCATAGTATGACTAGAATATTTAAATCCTAATCATGTCGGTTAGCATTACATACCTTTGTAAGCACATGCTCCAATATCTTGTGAAGGATTCTACTGTTCCATTGGCCTCTGGATGATATGGGGTACTTTTCTTGTATTGTATCTGCAATTGTTCTGTCATTGCACTTATTATGCGATTGATAAAATTACTACCCTGGTCACTTATCAATATTTGTGGGCATTCAAATCATGTCACAATATTATGAAATAGGAATCTTGTTGCTGTCATAGTGGTACAATCCACAACTGGTGTAGCCTCCACCCACCTTGTCAAGTAGTATGTTGCTGTGATTGTGTACTGCGCACCCGTTCTCTTCCCAGGTGGGTTGATTGGACCCACAAAATCCACAGCCCATCTATCAAAAGGTTTCAAGGTTATCTTTGGTACTAGCGACATGTCATCTCGCCGCGACGGTTTTCCAGTGCATTGACAGACATCACATGTTCACGCATAATCTATCACATCATTGTATAATGTGGGCCACCAGAGCCCTATGCGAAGCACCTTCCTAGTAGTTGTGTGACCCCCATAGTGTCCCCCATCAATTCCTGCATGATCTTCCTCTAATATCTGCCCTTATTCATGTGGTAGGACACAATGGTGCAAAATCTCATCAGGTCCAAGCTTGTATAACTGCCCAGCAATCAACTGGAAGTCCAAGGCCTTAACGACCAACTACTTCTTTTGATTTGTTGAAAAATATTTCGGCATGACCCCTTTTGTCAAAAACTAGATTATTTGGTCATAATAACCATCTGCAACATCGACTCTGAATAGTTGTGCATCCAGAAGTGCCTCATCGATGTTTTCTGGCTTTTCGTCTGTCTCAATTCTGGATAAATGATCGAGGCTAGCATTCAAACGACCCGACTTCACAATTATTTCAGAAGCAAACTCCTAAAAGTGAAGTAACTAGTGGCTTATCTTCCCGCCCAACACAATCTTATTGAATATATATTTCAAAGAAGAATGGTTAGTAAACATCTTAAAATGACCGCCTAAAAGGTAATTCCTGAATTTTTGTAGCACATATACCATCTCCAGAACTTCCCCCTCTATGGTCGTATAGTTCTTCTCATCAAATGACAACTTTTGACTAGAGAAAGCAATTGGTTCATCAAGGTCTCCTTCTCTTGGATGTGTGAGCACTACTCCCAGCGTGTAGATGATACATCGACATGGACATGGAACTCCTTATTCCAGTATGGGAACACAAGGATTGGTGCCAAATCCATCTTGGCCTTTAGGTTGTCAAATCTTCCTTGGAATTCTAGAATCCATACAAATGTAGCATCTTTATTCAAAATTTTTGCCATATGGGCAGTAATCGTAGCATATCCTTTGATTAATTTGCGATAATATCTGGTGTGCCCCAGTGTCTCTCTAAGCATCTTGACATTTGTCGGTGGTGGAAAGCTCAAAATGAGTGCTATATTCGCAAGGTAAACTAACAATCCTTGCTTGCAAACAATGTGACCCAACAGTATCCCAAATGGTGCGCAGAAAATACACTTCTTGGAGTTTAGCATGATCTGATGTTGTCGACACCACTCCAGCATCAGTCGCAGGTTTTCCAAATGATCTTTAATTAGACCATACATTGTCCAAACATCCATATAAGCTTGTAGGAAATTCTAAATGAAATATTTGAACTCAGCAACAACAACCTTGGAAAATATCACAGGTGTGTTCTTCAACCGAAAGGGAATCATTGTGTATTGGAAGCAACCCCATTCAGTGACAAATGTCATTTTATGTCGATCTTCTTTTGTGATTATTATCTGGTGGTAGCTAGAAAATCCATCTGTACATGAGTACATCTCCTGACCATGTACTCCTTCCAATACTTTTTCCGTGAATGATGTCAAAAATGGATCATGCATATAGGAATCATTCAATTTCCTTAGATCGACACAGATTCGAAGTTCACCCATTTTCTTGTCTTGGACCACCATGGGACTATCCATTATGATTCTTCAATTGGATCAATTATTCTAGAATTCAACATCTTATCCAACTCAGCTTTAACCCTCTCCTTGTATCATGAATTCAAGCGATATGGCCTCTACCGTACCGGTTTTGCGTATAGTTTTAATGGAATATTCATCTCTCCCAAATCACCCAATATGCCTTTCATTTCAGAGAATTTGGGCGGAAACATATCTTGAAATTCATGCAGTAGGTCTGTGATTTTTTCCATAGTCTCCTCGTCCCAATAGTCCCCAACACTTGAAAATTTTTGGTTCTCTTCTATCCCAATGTTAAATTTTTGATCTTCAGTGGCTGGCTCATGGGATCAGTTGGTATATCAGGTGCTACAACTTCCCTACTCCCTTCTATTTCTGAAATATTGATATTCCATAGCTCATCGTCATCCTCAGGTTTTCCAGACACAATGTAACATTCCATCATTCACTATAGGAGACAATGTGCATGTGGATCCATAGGATATGCAACCAGTACTGTAGTGAGGATTTCTCCTCATTGCAAGAGCAGGAATGACTCCTATGTGCCTATAGGGCACAAGGGTAGGTTCCTACTATTGGAAAACAGGAAAAATGAAATGGAAATGCAAGTAAACAGAACAGTAAATTAAACTAATCTAATCTAGTGACAGAAACCAGAACTAAACTAAATCATAAGGAACAGTAGAAAGAAGAAGTGGAAGCTTTGTGAACCTCTTTGCAGAAAACGGGTTAGGGATCCGCTTCCTTAAACCCTGCAAAACAAACCTAAGCTACAATGGAGAAACCTGTAAACAATGTTAAATAAAACCTGCAAGAAACAATGGTTAGAATTCAAAGCAATCTAAATAGCTAAGAAGCAAACAAAAAAACACAAATATACCTTCTCTTAGTGGGTAATGGGCCACCATGCCCTAGCTCCTGGAAGCCTCTCTCTCTTGGTTGGGGGAGCAATGGATCAAATGGGAATGGATGTGGAGGAGAGGGAATGTGGCTAGTTTGTGAGGCAAAGGTCTCAAAGCATCCATGGGCAACATAACAATAGGCAAGGGAGAAGTTTTTTGAGAGTGACCCCCCACCCTCCTTTTATATCTTTTCCAAGGGGTGTTAGGGTTTTAAGCCCTTGGTCAGGGATTTAGCCCCTTCCTCCCTAACATTAGCCCCTTTTAGGGTTTTAGCCCCTTTTTAAGGGCCTTAGCTCCTAGGAGGCTATTTTGGGATCTTTTTTGGGGTTTTTATCCCTTTTCTTCATCCTTGGGCTCTTTTGGAGGTGTGGGGGTCTAATGGAAGGTCTGATGGAGTGATATGGGGGTTGTGAGATGGTGTGCTTGGGTGGTGTAGGGTATAGAAAGATATGTGGGGGATTTTTGGATAATAGATTGACCCCTGATGTGTGAGGGCGGGAGCTCAACGTATGGCCAATGAACATCATAGGACTTACTATGTAGAGGTGGTGCTTCTGGGGCTGGGGCATGGTGGCTTTTGGTTTTCGTATTAATTTGGTTCCCATCAATGGGTGAGATACAATAAATATATGACATGTATATGGACGAGGCAAGCATCCCCATGCTCGTGACAATGTCAAAAGAATAATTTGATCTATGCTCTAAAATACAAGAGCCGATCATATACAACTGATGTTACAATAATGGTTGCCTCCATGTGAGGCTGAATACAACACTAATCTGGTACATTGGACCCATGGAATGCTATATCTTCATGACTGATAGTCTACTGGATCTGGTACATAGCTGTGTGGACTCACTTATTGAGATTCAGAGTCTCTGTGGTACAAGTATGCTACATCAATCATAAAGGTATATCGAAGCATTTATGGGGCTTCAGATCACTGTCTCCAATGCAACCCAGAAATCACAAGGGACATTACCTGTTTAGGTCCCTTGAGTGGACTCACCAATGTGCTAGAGTTGGGTGACATCTGAGGTCTTCGACTAAGTACTGTGTGGAACAAACCCTATACGAATCTCAATGGTGTGATGATGGAGTTGAAGACGAGCACGCGAG
>LPNX010088681.1:459243-475150 GCA_001517045.1 Pseudotsuga menziesii | reverse complement strand
AAAGTATGCCGAGTGGGTACTCGTTGGATGCGGAATTTAATTCCGCATCCAACGAGCTCTCCCGATCGAAATTTGAGTAAAAACACGAGGAGATATGTCAATAATACAAACAAAAAAGTAGTTTTTTTCTTTTCTTCCTCCAAAATTAATAAATATTATTTTATTATTTTAACTATTATTTTATTAGTTCATTTTAGGAGGCCCATTTTGAGTTGAAATTTCCTCTAATGACACATTGTAGAGTACTCTAAACAAAGGCGACCCAATGTGACAATGCTGCCAAACTATTTTCTGTGGGGTGGTGTCTAGGGACACCATTGTGGTACGATCTCGTGGATTTTTGGTGAGCCCAAGAAGGTAAATGCTCGATGGTGCTTTCAATTTTAGAGATTTTGAAAGCACTAAGAAGACTCTAGTGGGGGATCTTTTTTGTTGGTAGTCTCGTGTGCCCAAAAAAGGATAAAAGTATACATAGGAGAGCTCACCCATCCTGCAGGGGATGAAAGACTTCTTTACCATTGGTAGTCCAATCAGGCCAGAAAAAGTTAAATCTATACTGACTGGACGGTCATTCAAATAATTTTACGAGCATGAACGAAACCAATTTTTCTCGACAATCTTTTCTTGTTGAGATGACTGGAAAAGAGCTTAATGACAACTAGTGGTGAGCTTTTTCCTAAAGTGTGGCCCCTCTACCTGAGAAAGCATAAAAGTATGCAAAGGGGAACGATCTTGGCTTGAGTGTGCCAAGGAGGTCCTTTTCATGAAATGGTCTACATGGTCCACAAAAGGAGGTAAATAAGATGATGTAGACACCCTTTCCTATACTTTAGTGAGCGAGAAAGGAAGCAGCTGCGCTCGGCCATATTTTCATTGTTTTAAGGAGTCAGAAAAGAGCTTAAACAAAACTCCAATGTGGTCAACCGACTCTGGTGGCACGAGCAGTGCCGCATGTCGGTACGGTGGATAGAGGTCCAAAGGTCATCCATGTAGTATGGGCAAAGCAGAAGGCTCTCAAACATACCAATACATGCATGGGATAGATCATGGCAGAGGCCTGCGAGTTGGTGAGGTAGAGGAACGCAAACCGAGGTGGCTCTTGGACAGAGGTTAGAAGAGCGTCTGTGTGTGTTGTGGTGGATGAAATTAACCACATGTGATGTGAGTGCAGGTCTAGGGGCATTTATATGCCAAATGCATGCAAGAAAAATAAATTGTTTTGTGGACAGTGGTCCAGATGTCTGCGTAAGGTGCAGTGAATGGAAAAGACAACTATGTGTTAAAAATGAAAAATAAAAGCTTAAATTATAGTCCTTAACGGGCGACGACTTGAAGACCTGCATGAGTAGCGGTAGGAAAGAGTGATACAAGTACAAGTTCACAGACACTTGCATTGCCATGCTATGGCTCGTAAATCGAGTTATCTTCCTGGAAATGGTCTCGAAATTTATTTGTTAAACATGAGACGATGGTCTCATAAGAAGATAGAAATTTGAGCCCGGAGGTGTGAGAGGTGTCTTGAACCGGTTCCGGGTGACTTTGGATTAGTAGCTGAGGGTGCTACCCTTGACTTGTGCTAAAAAATGTTGAAAAACAAGAAAGGGAAAAAACTACGCTATAAGGGACTCATCAGTCATAGACTCTCTTGAGGTGGAGCCTGTTGCGCGACTTCTTCAAGAGTCGGTCATCTGAGTCAGTGAAGAGGTTTGCCCCCTTGCCAAGACGAAGGTCATTGGTAAGGCAGGGTGATGGAATCTGGTCTTTTATGGGAAGAACCGATTCCACACTATGGTTTTAATGGAATGGGGTAAAACCGAAGGCGGTCTTACATATATCTTCATCATTGTGTAAGTGGTGCCGGGATAGATCAGGTGGATCTTCCATGGCCGACGAGGCAAAATGGAAATTGGTGCTAGATATCATGAAAGTGGTATTGGTTGTGGCTTTTGTGGCCTTGCCCCCAGTCTCTGTTGGAGGAAGAGGGGTATGCGTGGAGACGAAAGGAGTCTTTGATGGACCTGGAGGTAGGTGCCACATCATCTCAATTGGATGGACATGAGTCAACACATCCTGGGGCCTTAGAGGTAGGGTAGGTGGTTCAAGGTACCACACAGGATCTCCCAGTGTGAAATCCTATAGATTGATGGTTTCCCAGGCAAACTTACTCACGATACCGAATGTTAGGAAAAGGAAAAGGAAAATAAAAAGGGAAAAGATCATGTTGAGTGGGAATGAAACCCATTGTTTCCCTAGTAACTAAGGTTGAGGCTATGGCTGGGGAAACAATAGAAGAGACAGGTCCGATGGACCATCGGTGATGGTGGAGACAAGAGGGTCTATAGAACTGGACATCATGTAGATGGACACGGTGTCTAAAGAAGGTGGTGGTGGGTGAACTTCTTCAATCAAGGTGATTTCAGACTCAAGGGAATGTTGATGGAGGTCAGCGAGAGCCATTCGAAACTCAAGCAGGTATTGGAAATGGTGGGAGTAATGTACATACAAGCCGCAAAGGGCACAAGCATGGTTTTCCTCAATGCCTTGTTCCTGACTACTAGCGCGGTTGGGAGTTCAACCATGGGGATGTTTTTTCTCATATCCATGGCATCTAGATGCGCATGGATCACTGGAATTTCAGGGAAATTCTAAGTTGGATGGCCCTATTGTTCACAGACGGCACAAGGTGGGACTTGTCGTGGTTCTGTGGTGGCTTTGGTGTTCTTTCCCCTAGCCCTTTTGGGTTGGGGTGGTGCAAGTGCTGGTGCGGTGGTTGGCTTATGTGGATCGGGTGGGGGGTGAGGCTCAACCGCAATAGGTTGCACCAGGGTTAAAACAACCTGGGGCATTTCTAGTTGAGCTGGTGGATCAAGATACCACACCGGGATCCCCGACGTAAACTTGGGTACGCTTAAGATGGCCATTACTGGCTTGCTCATGACACCAGGTGGGGGAAAGAGGAAGGGAATTGTATGGACTGGAGGTGAGCCCACATAACCCCTAGCTGGTTGCATGTGGAGGTGAGGTTGTGGTTGTGATTGCATGTAATGCTGCTGCTGCAGGTGATGTTGCAGCTGCAGATGACGTTGTGATTGTGGTTGGGGCTGCGGCTGTAGTTACTGTTTCGGTGCAGCGGTGCTTGATGAGACCATGCACAAGTCTGCAGTTTTCTTTTGTGTCAGTGGTGGTGACACCAATGGGAAAGGATCCATCATGGTGGTATTGGTAAACAACTCAGGGCCCACATTCAACGGTGGGGAGGCTGGTGTGTTTTCAACCACAGTGTTGGTTGCAGGGATGATGTTAGTGTGTGCGGTTGCCCCTTGCGGCTCAATGGTGGTGATGGTAGGGATAACGTTGGAAGGCACTGTTAACCCTTGCAGATCATGGTAGGTGAGCTGGTCAACCGTCACAATATTCCCTTTGTGGGGGAACTTCATGAGGCGGAAGATAGTTGACACGATGGCTCGCATGGCATACATGTAATTCCTTCCGAGGAGGAGGCTGTAGTCCAGTTAAGCATTGATGACTTTGATGTCAATCAGGACTGTCTTCCTGGATAACGTGATGGGGACATGGGGGAGGATTCCTTTGGATTTAGTGGGATGTCCATCATAAGCTTGTAGAGTCATGGAGGACGGTTGCAGAATCGGTGATCCAAGCTTCTACCAAACCAAGGTAGACATGATGCATGTGGATGCCCACTCATCCACTATGCATCGGTGCACAACCAAGTTTTGGATGGACACCAGGATTTGGAAGGCGATAGTGGAGCACATGTGCGGCTCTCCATTTTCTGTGTCAAATGTGATCAACTTAGAGTTGGAGGGGTCTACTACCCCTAGAGTGGCTAGTAAGGCTTTTTGCTATGTTGGGCATGTTTTAAGTACCTCAAGAGCGGACATGGCAGTTGGCATTTGGGCCAAATCATCCACAATGCTATAGCTGACTACAGCTCTAGCTGTGGCATTATTGGCAACTCTGCGTATGGGGGGTCATGGGAAAGGGGGTAACTGAAGAGGTAGGTTGACTGTCTTAGATGTGGATGTGGCTAATGAGTCAACAGGTTTGATGGTAGTACCATACTGATTTCGTCGAGTTTGTAAATTGACCTCTTCAGTGGTCATGGCTAGTAGGTGGTGAACACCTATTTCAGCTATGGGAGGTGCCCCCGGAGCATTGGGATTGACTTGGGGAGGGGGAGCAGTTGCCACCAATCCTTGGACTAGAAGTGGGTTTTGAAGCACCATGGGGGGAGGTCCTTGAGGTGTCGGGTTTGGTTGTGCTTGGTTTGTAGCGTTGGCAGCCTATTGGGCTTCATTCTTAATGGCCTTGTTAGCTCAACCCATGAAGGGACACTCGAACATGTAATGCCCATAAACATCACAGAGTGTACATGGTTGGTTTGTGTGCAACAGAGCATTGTTTCTTGGTGCATTCTGTCGTGGGGGGTTTTGGGAAGGTCGGTTAGCTGCGAAATTATTGGTAGGATTCTGTTGCTGACCGCCTCCCTATGGTTGGTTATTGCCTTGGTTGTAGGGCCAGTTGTTTCTAGATTTCCCTTGTTGATTGTTGAGGGAAGGTTGGTTGGGACGGTTTTGTTGTGCGAACACTTGTCCCAACAAAGTGGGTGGAGCAGGGGTAGGGGCTTGAACTTGTTGCACTGGCGGTGCATAGTATATTTGTGGGGGTGGTGGTGCCACTAATGTGGGGATTTTCCCCACATACTACTATGTTGGCCAAGCCATGGCCTGAGCCTGCCGTAGTGGCGCAGGTTGTGCATAAGAGGTTGTTGCTCCGGACTGGGACATCATTCTAGCATAGTCTAGAGCTTGGTTTTGGTAAGCAACATTAGAAGTGTTGCTTGGTTGTGCTGCAACAACAGGTGGTGTCGGTCGAGGCTGTGGTTGTTGGGAGACTGACCCTATGATTCCATTCGCAGTGTGGGATTCCCCTGGTGTGTAGTGGTAGGAGGCACTTGGACGGGGAGCATCTAGAATGACAGTGTACAAGTATCCAGACCGAGAGTATATCAAGTCAAATTGTTGGGCCTTCAGTATGGCCCATTCTTCAGATTGGGGACGTTCAGATGCGACGTTTTTTACGATGGGTGGGAGCAAAGTCTTAAGGAACCAATCCAAGAAGATCTTGTCATCTAGTTGGATTTTGCATAAGCTACAGCGTCACCGCCACTCATGGATATGGTCAGTTATGTGAGTGGTGGTGCTTTCGTGATAGGATAATAGGATCTCCATCCCCTCGTCATATCTGATAGGGAGTTGAAAATACTATAGGAACATGAAGGCTAGGAGGTTGAATTTGGGGTACTTGGCTTGTGGCAGCTCAATGTACCACTTGGCTGTAGCACCTGTAAGGGTGCGTTGGAACAACCTCAGCCTGATGGATTCGTCTACGATGATGTTGGATGAGCACCATAGATGGAATGTCATTATGTGATTTTGGGGACATTCCCCAGCTTTTCCTTCAAACTTTGGGATGTCTGATGGCAGCTTAGTTGGCATGGGTGGCCAGAAAGCTTGGTGGCAGACGGAATCATTCGTTAATCTAGCCAAGTCAGGAAATTTTAGATGAGATATGAAGGGCATATTTGACCCCAAGTTGATGTGGGAAGGGGCTGTAATGGGGGTGGGGTTTGCAGGTGCATAATGCATCTACATGGTTGGGGATGCTTGTGGTGGCACCATTGCAGATGGGCCAATGCTCCCAAGTGCAAAGTGGGGGGGTGGTATGGGTGGTGAGGGCATTTCCCCCATGTATGACAGTAGGGGAAATGCGGGTGGACGGTGCACTACCCCCTAGTGTGGCCAGAGGGGTAGTGTGTGTGGAGAGGCCAGTACCCCGTGTGTTACCACTGGGCCAGCTTGGTTGGTCACTATGGGTGGTGCAAATTAGCTAATGACAGTCTGGATGACTATGCTTGGACCACTTTCCAAGTTGTGGGTGATGGGTTGTGATGTGGACATGGGTCCACTTGTTAAGGTTAGGCCGGAAAATGGATTCGAGTTTGCACTAGCCATGGGGCTTGATGGTATGGTGTGGAGGTCTGGTTCAGACTGATATGGGTCTGAATTAGATTCAGAGGCTATGTGGCCCTCTGACAGTGTGGGAGAATGCTGAGAGCGGCTTTGACGGTGCCGATCAAGTGTTCCAAATGGTGGTGGTTTTCCTCTTAGGCTTGAGGAAGATCATGGAGGATCAATTGTGTTTGCTTTTGTGTATGAAACTGGTGGGTATGAGATTTGGACCCCAATTTCAATGGCTTCCTATTGGATGAAGGTGGTCTCTTGGCCACCAAGACTGCCAAAAGACAGTGCTTGGCTTGTTCCTCATGGGTGCTTCTACTCAATCGAAAGGGGTCATTGCCCGTTTTGCTTGGCAATTCCTCTCAGCGGCTAGCTACTTTGGGGTTCCTGTGGTACTCCTCACAATGAGTTTCTATGCAAAGCCCAAGTACTTCCCACAGTTGAAATAGTCAGGGACTTATGTCCTCAAAGACTGTAGAATTGATTGAACTTAGTGTACATTTGGTAAATTTTAAGGCTTACTCAGCGTCATGAACTGAGTTGGGTTAATTATTTGGTATGGTGTGTTGGTTTGCTTGTTTGTTCTGGTATTTGGTTGCTGCAATATGGTTTATGAATTCATGGTAGAGTTCATGTCATGGTTTTGTATGCAAGAATAAACAAAAATTTGTAAACAAGTACAGTGATTAACCCTGGATTGCCGGCCTAACTAAATGTCTACCTCACAGTGATATTCTTCTTCAACCAAGAGAAGGTGCTGGGCTCTCAACACAATGGGACTAATCCCATCCGTAGATCCTCAGGTCACCTCCTAGATGCTAGCCTGGTCAACAGGGAGGACGCTTAGCCCCATGAGAAGCCCTCCTTCTCTACCCCATATACCTTCCAGGTCACCCGGTTTTAGTGGTTTGGGAAAAATATCATGGAGTTCCTAGATCTATACGACCTTTCCCTTCATCATATACCAGAATACCCGGGAGGGTGATGACTGGGTAGAGGAGGAAGGGGGAAGCAAGATGGTTATTTTTAAGTTATTTTTAGTTAGACTAGTTCATTTTATTAAGCCTTAATGGTTTATTTAACATTTACACGTTGTTCATGAAATTATTTCCAGAAAATACAAACTGAAACTGAAAATGACCTGCAATGGTGGACAGAGGCGGTTGGGCCGCACTAACAGTCCTATGAAACTGAAAATTACTATCTATTAATCTTAAATTCAACTTCTATGTGATAGGCCATGTTTCCGCCTTTCACACACCTGGGTCACGTGGCAGAAATATTCAAGCCACTCGGTGTGTCCTTGGGGGCAAGTCTCGAGTCAAGGCTGTCACCTTGTTCTTGACTCCTCCGTTTAGGCTCAACTCCTAATGAAGCCAAGGGGGGTAGACCCTATTAAGTTACTAAGGGGAATTACTTAGTGTTGTGATGTTTAAATTGACTAAGTTATTTAGGATTTTATAATTTAACTATGGATAATCGAAGATGGAAAGATGTAAAAGATGAACACACGAAAGCACAATATTGAGACACAATATATATATAAAGCAAGAAGTTAACCAGTGCCTTAGAATGGAGTCAAAAATAGAATTAGTATGCTTGCATGTGCTTGGAGTGAATGTTTTATGATTGCCTCTTGGTATGTTTTAAGTTAAATCTGAAGTACGAGTTGATTAAATTAGGCAAAGGGGTGTCTCCAGATATACCCGAGAGTACTTGGAGTATGTCCAAAACTAAACCTTCACGGCTACCCGCAAGGAATATGTGGGATGAAATGGAGCCTCTGGGGCTATTGTTTGTAATGCACCCACTAGGGTGTGAAAGAGATCGGTGCCCCGAGGTCACTTTTCAGTAAGTTCCCGCTTCCTTTGGCTATTTTTCCACCGTAAAGGTTTGATGTAGGTGTTGGATTTTCACCTGATGGTTTGTCAGTTGTGGAGAGTGAGTCCTAATTATACTAGTCACCCAAGTTCTTTTGATACATCTTGACTGATCGGACGAACCGAAGCCAAGTGCAAAGCATACACACTGGAGTCTTGTCAATTTTAATAAGTTTTAAACTAAGTGTTCTTGTTTAAAAAGAAAACCCTCCAGGAACCTCTTTCGATCCAAGTGGATATCAATCGGGGAATCGAGGAGGGGTTAATTTTAAAATTTTTGATAAATAAAAGATGAAAAATAAAACAAATACACAATCCTAGTTTTCTAATTAGTCCTACCACGAATCTCTTTCCCCGTTCGGGTCAATCGGGAAATCGTGGGGTAAGTATTATGATTAATTTGAAATGTAAAATATGGAGTATTATATCAATAATGAACTAAAGTATACTACCCTGCAGATTATATCAATTCTAGTTTAGAAAATAAACAAGCAGAAAACAACGAAAAGGACACCGACGCAAATCCCCCCAGGGGGGATGGGGAATAGGCTCGAAAGAGCCTATTCCAAAAATGATTTTATTTATTAATGGTTACAATATCAGAGGACTGATATATCAGAAACTTCTTGGTCCTTATAAATGCTTAAACCAATATTTTACAACTTTGGAAAAATTTTGAGTTTTTTGGTGAAAAGGGAGACCCCTGGGGGATTTGAACGCTCCCGAGGCCACTTCGAATAGTAGATTCCTTTATTTTCTGTCAGACATGATAAAATAAAGTGAGCATGTTAGAATGACAAATTCCCAAAATCACTTTAAGAGTACCTTTGGATCAGCCTACCTTATCTCAAAGAAATTGAAGTTAAAACTAGCTAAACAGGCGGAAAAGGAACCAAGGAAAGCAATATTTCCTTGGGATATTGGCTTGTTGTTTGTGAATCCAATTAAATATGCACTGATATTTCAGAATATTGAAATTTATAACAGCAAATGAAACTACCTTAACAGCAAGCTACGAATTTTCACTAAAAATGCTTGCGACAATATGGTAGTTTTAGCTAGATCTCTTGAAATTGAACTTTATGTGCAAAACAAAACTAAGATTTAGAATTTGGAAGGGATCTTACTAATTATATCTATGTGTATTTTTATTAATGATATAGATCAGAGTAATAAGAAACCTTTAAAGTAACCGGTTTGAGTAAAATTTAAGATTTTTTAAAGGAGAGAAAGGGGAAGAAAGGTGCTTGTTGTTGAAGTAGATCTACAGAGAAAACTTGGTAGTGAAGCACTGAGGGGCACAATATTAGCAATCTCTACTGGAAATCAATGGAATCAAACCTAAACCATAGATCTTCCATTCACGTCAAACCTGTAAGCTACAAAACAACTCCTGCAAATAGAACTATCAAATCTTAAGATACATATGAGAAGGGGATGATACAGCATGCAAATAATCTTATTTAACATATAGGTATTAACTCATTCAAACATATGCAGAAAATAGAATTAAGTAAGATTACTTACAATGATCTATCCTTATGATCTCAACAACCATTCAGGCAGACAATAGTTAAGTGCAAAAAATTGGAAAAATAGTAGTTTCACCTCGAATGTAGCATGACAATGACAATCCACACATGAAAGGTACTCCACAATTGAGCCTCCAAAGCTTCTATTTATTTCAACAAATGAATATCAGTACACAGTTACAATGGAAAGTACTTCAGTCCAGCTTTAACTAGCTTGGAAGAGGGAGCCTCAGCCAGGATATATACCAATTACAGGCCATCCAGCCCAGGGGGGGCGCAATTCCTCATGGAATCAAGTGAAATAAACTGAGGGCAGTCCATCAATCCATAAATGAAGTTACACTGATCCTACTTGTCAACCGGGAGCTTGATTGAGCTAACACATCGGCCCACAGAGCATCCAGGAGAGTCCACACGTGTGGAGGAGAGAGGGAGGGTGCAATTCCCCATGAAGATAGCTATAGATCAACTCTAGATCTGATTTGATCCCCTCCTTCAGTCAAGGATTCGTCAGATCCATTCAATATACTCCAGATCTGATTGATTTCAGTCAAATTGGTTGAGAATCCAGTGATTTATTGATTTTGGATTTGCTCCATTATTCATCAATTTATTAATTAAAATAATCAATAATTGATTTTTGGGGATTTCTAACCTGAGTGATGGAAGATCACTCAAAACTTAGGAAATAGTGGGTCCATGGGTTTACATGGTGCTCTTAGCTTCAAAATGAGCACCTACATGACTGAAACCGATTATTTGGCCCACTTTTATTACAAAATCAATTTTTCTAATTAAACTATTAAAAAATAGCCTAAGTTTTTGGAAAAATTAAAATTTAATAAAAAACACTGAAAAAACTAAAAAATTGGAAAATTGAAAAACACCTAGGGGGACTTAGACATGTTCATATGACTCAAAAATGATGTCTAGCATGCTTATACATTGACACATAGACTCTAATAACCTCGATAGGCCTAAATGCCAAGCCGACCACCCCAACTTTGGAGGTATGGAGTGAAAAACTCAGAAATTATCAGTCGTTTGTTCAACAACCAATAATAACCAAGGGAAAAACCACCCTAGGCTGATTGGATTGACAAATGAAGTCTAAGAGACCGAGTCTGTTACAGACACTATCATGCTAGAACATTTATTACAATTTCCCCATGGGGTATGAACATGTGATATAGTACAACAAGCACTTCTCAGAAGTACTTCCAAAGGTCTTTTTGAAGTCTAAAAAAGTTAACCCTGTCTGGTTCACCAGGCTCACTTGATAAAAACCACTAAGTACAACTTAGGTGGTAACATTCTGGCTCCAACTGCGGGATGTGTGCTCGATCTGGTCTTTAAGGAAAGGAGAGGATATGAGAACACCAGAATCTCTAGTTTATATACCCTGTAAAAACATCTCAACTTGACAAGAAAAACCTCAGTAGCACAAGTTTTATAGAACACCAAATGAACCATTAAGTTGATTTATTTAAATAAAATAAATGTAACTAACTAAAAGAAGCAAAGTTTTATTATAGATAAGTAGAAATGCAGAAAGTAAATGCCCTCTTTCAAGGAGCTTATTTTCCTACTCTAAGCATGATATAAAAGGGGTTAAGTGTAATCAGAAATCCAATGTAACCACCTAAGCATTTTATTAACATAAAAAAAAATTTCCTTGTCTTTGGTTACCAGCCAAAGTAAGGATACCTTATTCAGAAAATGCAAACCTGCGTGATAATTCAAGATGGGCGGGATGGATGGGAGATCATATGCATGAACTGTGTCATAAAAATTCTTCCCAGACTTGTATGTGCTCATGCAGGTTGCTTCTATCCATGACTGGATAGGACTGATATAGCAATCAGAACAATGAGGTAGACTGACTACATCATCATACTGATCATCGGGGCTTATCAAATGATAACTTGTTGCACAAGCCCCAAGTAGCTCCAAATCATAAGGAACCTCTATATGCGAAAAAGATGGCTGAGACTGATGTTCCCCTGACTGCATTACATCTGACTTTCACAATATTGTTTCTCAATGTCTTCATTGCTGATACCCTTATGCAGCTCTACATGGTATGATTTTGAATGATCACGTGAAAATTCTGAATGGTCCTCTTCCATACTAAGGTTTTCCCAGGAATCCAGATCTGTGCTTCCCTCTATGGATGTATCGTAGATTGGACTTCCACAAATTTTTGAATAGACACTCCCATTGTCGGACATATCATGGATGGGATTCTCCATAATATTTTCACAAGTTGGATTATCTATGAAATTCCAATAGTCATCACTCCCATCCATGTCATATGTGGGGGACTCTTCATCCATGGTATCGTGCTCCTGCCTATCCATGTCCTCCTTGTATTCATAACAATCTTCTTCAGATAAAATGTTACAAGGAAATAAACTTTCCAAACCTTCATCAACATGTGGAGAAAAAGGTCTAGTGTCATCACACACCATACTGATCTTATCATAAGTTTCTTTATAGGCTTCTGTTATGATATCAGGAAAAGGATCTCCAGTCAAAGAGACCTTTTGGACATATTCAATGGGATCACTTGGTATGTTTTGCTCAGTGGATTTCTCTAGAGGGATTTCTGGAAAGGTATAAGCATTGCAACACACTTGAGAATACACCAAATCTTCAATGTCTTCAGCTATGGTGACATGAGGAGAGTCTTCAACAATGTGTTCCATTATGGGCTCCTCCTGAAGCTCTCCAATATGATCATCTTGGATTTTCCCTTCCTCAGAATCTTGCTGTGCCTTGGGAGGTACCTCATATTCTTTAAGAAGACACTTAATTTCTTCTTTTCTTAAATAACTACCATGATGCTTTTTTATGGGAGTATCATGAACCTCCTCTTCACTTAAATGTTCAAGAAGTGATTCCAAGTCTTCAATACTTTGTATCATGGAAAAAGGTCCATCATATGTTTTTGTGTGATACTCTGTCCCAGATAGGTAGAAGGTACAGATCTTTTCAAGGACCATTTTTAAACCATTCATACTACCCCTACCATCATGCCACTGCTCTAAAAACATCCAAAGGAAGTTTGGAAAAGAATTTATACATTTATTAGGAAGGCCCTGATAGAACCAACAACAGGCCTCATCCCGAAAAGTACCAGCAAACATTTCCATCATATTGTCTTCATGAAGAATGTTGAAGTCAGCCATCAACTGAAGGAAAGACTTGACATGCCAAAGGGATGAGTCACCATAATCTCCATGAAATGGCGGAAGCCAATTATATGCATCCCCCAAATCATCACAACAATTAGGAAAACCCGGGATGTTTGAGAAATCGATAGGCTACAACATTACGATTAACTAGGCAACATATTTCTCCTTTAATTCATCCAAAATAGTATCCATCTGATATAACAATAAAACCTTGTACTGGAAAGGTGGATCTATCAAGTGATGAGCTTTAAAGGTTTTAACATGTTGCATGGGCTCACCTACACACAACAAAACTTCACAAGTTTATGAGATAACAGGGTTTTATCCCTTAAATGGAGTCGCCATGTGAAAAAGAAAAATAAGCATTTATAAATATTTTCACAAAAATTATTTTTTGCTTTTCTTTGTAAAAATAAAACTGGAAAAAAGTCAGTGGAGTCGCCGAATGAAAATTAAAGATATACTCTAAGCATTCATCGAACAAAGCAAAAACAAAAAGGAAGAAAACAAAATTCGTACTGGGGAATAAAAAGATTTATCCTCGGCAACGGCGCCAAAAAGTGTTGCCGCCTTTCACACACCTGGGTCACGTGGCAGAAATCTTCAAGCTACTTGGTGTGTCCTTGGGGGCAAGTTTCAAGTCAAGGCTGTCACCTTGTTCTTGACTCCTCCATTGAGGCTCAACTCCTAACGAAGCCAAGGGGGGTAGACCCTATTAAGTTACTAAGGGGAATTACTTAGTGTTGTGATGTTTAAATTGACTGAGTTATTTAGGAGTTTATAATTTAACTATGGATAATCGAAGATGGCAAGATGTAAAAGATGAACACACGAAAGCACAATACTGAGACACAATACATATAAAGAAAGAAGTTAACCAGTGCCTTAGAATGGATTCAAAAATAGAATCAGTATGCTTTCATGTGCTTGGAGTGAATGTTTTGCGATTGCCTCTTGGTATGTTTTAAGTTAAATGTGAAGTATGAGTTGATTAAATTAGGCAAAGGGGGGACTCCAGATATACCTGAGAGTACTTGGAGTATGTCCAAAACTAAACCTTCACGGCTACCCACAAGGAATATGTGGGCTGAAATGGAGTCTCTGGGGCTATTATTCATAATGCACCTGCTAGGGTGTGATAGAGATCGGTGCCCTGAGGTCACTTTTCAGTAAGTTCCCGCTTCCTTTGGCTATTTTTCCACCATAAAGGTTTGATCTAGGTGTTGGATTTTCACCTGATGGTTTGTCAGTTGGGGAGAGTGAGTCCTAATTATACTAGTCACCCAAGTGCTTTTGATACAGCTTGACTGATAGGATGAACCGCAGCCAAGTGTAGAGCATACACACTGGAGTCTTGTCAATTTTAATAAGTTTTAAACTAAGTGTTCTTGTTTAAAAGGAAAACCCTCTAGGAACCACTTTCGATCCAAGTGGATCTCAATTGGGGAATCGAGGAGGGGTTAATTTTAAAATTTCTGATAAATAAAATATTAAAAATAAAACAAATACACAATCCTGGTTCTCTAATTAGTCCTACCACGAATCTCTTTCCCCTTTCGGGTCAATCGGGAAATCGTGGGGTAAGTATTATGATTAATTTGAAATTTAAAATATGGAGTATGATATTAATAATGAACTAAAGTATACTACCCTGCAGATTATATCAATTCTATTTTAAAAAAGAAACAAGCAGAAAACGACAAAAAGGACACCGACGCAAATCCCCCCAGGGGGGATGGGGAATGGGCTCGAAAGAGCCTATTCCAAAAATGATTTTATTTATTAATGATTACAATATCAGAGGAATGATATATCAGAAACTTCTTGGTCCTTATATAGTCTGAAACCAATATTTTACAACTTTGGAAAAATTTTGAGTTTTTTGGTGAAAAGGGAGACCCCTGGGGGGATTTGAATGCTCCTGAGGCCACTTCGAACAGAAGCTTACTTTATTTTCTGTCAGACCTGCTAAAATACAGAAATCATGTTAGAATAACAAATTCCCAAAATCACTTTAAGAGTACCTTTGGATCAGCCTACCTTATCTCAAAGTAATTGAAGTTAAAACTAGCTAAACAGGCGGAAAAGGAACCAAGGAAAGCAAGATTTCATTGGGATCTTGGCTTGATGTTTGTGCAGACAATTAAATATGCACCGATATTTCAGAATATTGAAATTTATAACATAAAATGAAACTACCTTAACAGCAAGCTACGAATTTTCACTAAAAATGCTTGCGACAATATGGTAGTTTTAGCTAGATCTCTTGAAATTGAACTTTATATGCAAAAAAAAATTAAGATATAGAATTTGGAAGGGATATTAATAATTAGATATATGTGTATTTTTATTAATAAGATATATCAGAGTAATAAGAAACCTTTAAAGTAACTAGTTTGAGGAAAATTTAAGATTTTTTAAAGGGCAGAAAGGGGAAGAAAGGTGCTTGTTGTTGAAGTAGATATGCAGAGAAAACTTGGTAGTGAAGCACCAAGGGGCACGATATTAGCAATATCTACTGGAAATCAATGGAATCAAACCTGAACCATAGATATTCCAGTCACAGCAAACCTGTAAGCTACAAAACAACTCCTACAAACAGAACTATCAAATCTGAAGATACATATGAGAAGGGGATGATACAGCATGCAAATGATCTTATTTAACATACAGGTATTAACTCATTCAAACATATGCAGAAAATAGAATTAATTAAGCTTACTTACAATGATCTATCCTTATGATCTCAACAACCATTCAGGCAGACAATAGTTAAGTGCAAAAAATTGGAAAAATAGTAGTTTCACCTCGAATGCAGCATGACAATGACAATCAACACATGAAAGGTACTCCACAATTGAGCCTCCAAAGCTTCTCTTTATTTCAAAAAATGAAGATTAGTACACAGTTACAATGGAAAGCTCTTCAGTCCAGCTCTAACTAGCTTGGAAAAGGGAGCCTCAGCTAGGATATATACCAATTGCAGGCCATCCAGCCTAGGGGGGGCACAATTCCTCATGGAATCAATTGAAATCAACTGAGGGAGATTCCATCAATGCATAACTGAAGCTGCACTGAGCCTACTTGTCAACCGGGGGCTTGATTGAGCTGACACATCAACCCATACACCGACACATCGACCCTAGGAGAGTCCACACGTGTGGAGGAGAGAGGGAGGGCACAATTCCCCATGAAGATAGCTGTAGATCAACTCTGGATCTGATTTGATCCCCTCCTTCAGTCAAGGATTCATCAAA
>LPNX010088681.1:419012-458828 GCA_001517045.1 Pseudotsuga menziesii | reverse complement strand
TTTACAGACACTATCATGCTATAACATTTATTACAATTGCCCCATGGGGTATGAACATGTGATATAGTACAACAAGCACTTCCCAGAAGTACTTCCAAATGTCTTTTTGAAGTCCGAACAAGTTAACCCTGTCCGGTTCACCAGGCTTACTTGATAAAAACCACTAAGTAAAACTTAGGTGGTAACAGGCCGCACATTTCTGACCAAATCCAACGAGGGGGCCATGATATTTTTTCAAAAATGAGCGAGGGGGTCGCACAGAATGCAAAAACAGCCATAACCTAAGTTTCTGGGCTGAAGTTGTGCTTAAATTGAGATTAAGTGCACCCTGGGTGCACCTGTTTGCTCATTAAGAGTGCCCCAGTCTCACCTTTTTCCCCGATAAGAGCGCCCTGCTCCGGAATGAGGTTTTTTGGTGAGACAGAGTCATATCTGGTACTAGGGTCAATCCGACTAGGGTTTTCCTAGCAGAGGCTTTGGCAGTAACTAAAACATGAAATAAATAGGATTGAAGACAGATTTAACAAGAAATTTTTTGAAAACTAGGGTGAAATTGAAAAAACTTGAAAAAATGAAATTTTGGCCCAGGGATTCTGTAGGATCGACCTGGTATGGTCGCCAATGTTGTAGTGAGGATTTATCCTCACCGTAGGAGCAAGAATGACTCCCTTGTGCCTATAGGGCACAAGGGTAGGTTCCTACTATTGGAAAACAAGAAAAACAAAATGGAAATGCAAGTAAACAGAACAATAAATTAAACTAAGCTAATATAGTGACAGAAACCAGAACTAAACTAAATCATAAGCAAGAGTAGAAAGAAGAAGTGGAAGCTTTGTGAACCCCTCTGTAGAAAAAGGGTTAGGGTTCTACCTCCTTAATCTCTGCAAAACAAACCTAAGCTACAATGGAGAAACCTGCAAACAATGTTAAATAAAACCTGCAAGAAACAATCGTTAGAAGTCAAATCAATCTAAATAGCTAAGAAGCAAACACAAAAACACAAATATACCTTCTCTTAGTGGGTAATGGGCCACGATGCCCTAGCTCCTGGAAGCCTCTCTCTCTTGGTTGGGGGAGCAATGGCTCAAATGGGAATGGATGTGGAGGAGAGGGAATGTGGGTGGTTTTAGAGGCAAAGGTCTCAAAGCATCCACGGGCAGCATAACAAAAGGCAAGGGAGAAATGTTTTGAGAGTGACCCCCCACCCCCCTTTTATAGCTTTTCCAAGGGTTTTTAGGGATTTAAGCCCTTGGTCAGGGATTTAGCCCCTTTTTTTGGGCCTTTATCCCCTTTCGTCCTAACTTTATCCCCTCTTAGGGTTTTAGCCCCTTTTTGAGGGCTTTAGCTCCTAGGAGGCTATTTTGGGCTCTTTTTTGGGGTTTTTAGCCCTTTTCTTCATCCTTGGGCTCTTTTGGAGGTGTGGGGGTCTAATAGAAGGTGTGATGGAGTGATATGGGGGTTGTGAGATGGTTTCCTTGGGTGGTGTAGGCCATAGAGAGCTATGTGGGGGATTTTTGGGTTAACAGGTACTACTTTTAATACCACATCGGGATGATCTAGAGTGCATTATGGACATCAGGATTGGAATATTTGAAGTTATATGTATGAGCAAAGAAACATGTTATCTCCTCCCAAGTGGTTATTTGTCTATGCAACTTCGTTGATATATACCATGACCTTGGCATTTCATCCAAGGTGTGAATAAAGTCATGGACCCATTCATCCTTTGGTCGTGATGCCCACAAGGTTTGACATTCCATCAGGTGACTGCTAGGGTCACTGCGCCCATCATAACTCCTAGTGTGATATACTTCTGTGTTTCCAAAGTGAACTATCATCAACAATCGACACTGTTCCCATTCGATAATTGAATTATTATGAGTCACCCACCAGCGTGCTAGAGTAGCCTTTAGTTCGTCCTCTAGTGCCAACAATCTTTGCAGTACTGATACCTTCTCTTCAAACTTCATTAAGAATGCAAGCAGCCCAAGTAGTCCTTAATAAATTGGTAATTCGACAATCTTAGTTGTGACATGGCACACCGACATTTTGATCAAGCCACACTTCCTGACTGACGCTTCATGCATGTGATTTTTCTAGTTTTCCAATGGATCGTCAGAATCAAAAGATGCAGAACTAGCATTGCACCACCCTAGTTCTCCATCAGCAGTTGGGTGGATGTAATCTTTTTAAATAGTGTAAGCATGATCCCATCCCTTGATAACTTCATCTTTTACAGGGTCAATATATCTCTATCCTTCTGTTGGATCCATAGGAGCGATGACTCTAATGTCTTGATTTTCAAACGTCATCATGCACTTCTTGGAATTAATCACTGCCATATTATTGTTGGCTCATCCAATCCCCAGCAATGCGGGATAGGATCCCCCCCCTCAACAAATTTGATCACGTTGAATTTAGCATAAGTATTCATACCTTCAACTTCCATGACCAGGTTCAATACTCGGCCAATAGGTTGTACTTTGGCCTGATTATCCAATCTCAGTTGTATAGGGGACCAGCCTAATGTCGGCCTCCCTATTTTATCCCATGTATGCTTTGCAAAAATATTCACATATGACCCTATATCCAGGATGAATGAATCTACTTCATAGTCCCCAATCTAAATCTATATACGCATCTCCTTGCCCATCTTTTTCTTATGTAAAGAGGTCACTGCATAGTCCTTCCACTCCTTACCCGAGTGGTTCAACAAAATCTCAATCTCAGCCAGAGCATAAAGATCTCTCTCCAATGACAAGCAACTCTCAAAGAAGTGCTACAAGGTACCATGCTACTGCGATGGTCCTCCCTCTAATGAAGAATCAAATGCAGAGGGAATTTAATAAATAGGTGACTTACCAAGATTTTGTCTGATCGCGTCCTGAGCTTCAAAGAATGTCTCTTTTTCAGTTGTGATATCAAATGGTGCCTTCTTTTTCCCATCCAATTGTACCTACAGATAGGGACCGTCCTATCCTGTGGTGGCTCCTGCATGGGTGAAAATGACAACATCAGCATCCTCTATTTTAGGTTATGCTGAGATCAGCGCAATGGTCGACCCTTGGTTCTGGTTCATCGAAAGATTCTTGTTCAGTGGTGGATTCTGGTTCACTGGGGGATTCATCGATTGATTCACATACTGAATCTGAATTGGAACTTTATTCGGAGCTTGGTTCTGCAACTGGTTCTGATTCTATAGCTAATTTTGGTTTTGCAACTGGTTTTGATTCTGCAACTGGTTCTGATTTTGCAACTAAGGAACATTACCTTCTTGCCATTTTGTGGCTGATTGTGGGATGTTCTCAAAATTATGATAAATTATGGTGCAATATGTACATGAACACTATAAATGTGGGAAATCGTGCTGGTAATGTCCAAATACCCCACAATTGCAGCACTGGACAAATCCACGACCTCGTCTTGCTTCCCTACCAAATCCTCCTCCTCTCCCTCAGAATCCTCTGCAAAATCCTCCTTGCTACTGGTATTTTGGTTGAGCCATTTCCTAGGATGGGGGATTTGGATGGTGCTAAACATAGTTTGTTGTTTGAACATACTGCAGGTGCATCTGATTCATCGGCACCTAATTATACTACGATTGAGGGGAAAACTATGGTTTTGGCACAAACTATGGTTGCAGCTACAACGATATGAACTGTATATGTGGTGGTGGTGTATACTGTGCTTGAGGTGGTGGTTGCACCACCTGTGGATGTAGCTGTACTGTGCGGTGATCTTCTCCCTTCATGTAGTATGAGTCATATGTCCTTTCCTGGATTAGGTCATAAGCGCGATAATATTTATCTTCATGCCCAACCGAGTGGCAAAAAGTGCATTATAAGCTCGATGGATTCATGAATATATTATGCACGTAGCTACATTCTTTGTGTCAATGCCCATATACTTTACATATGTGATGCCATGGAACACCGTCGCAACTCAATGAGTTCAGTGCGCCAGATAGGAGATCATTCTTAAATTCAGGGAAAGTATCCTTAGTGTGTCCATCCGCGTGACAATGAGTGCACCAAAGATCTTCGTGATTCTATTTCCCCTTCTTAATGTATTGCAACTGAAGCATCAAGTTTGCTAGCTGTGCTTGAATTTGGTTCATACCAGTTGTGCTTTCTCCAATGGGTGAAGCTTCTAACTTCATTGTGATATACAAAGCCTCGCTCTATGTCATGATCTTATGTTGCATCATTGATTGCTAGATGTGAGGTACCAATGCTTCCATAAACCATTCTTTGTGCTAAACATCTCTCATATCAAAACTGACTCTTTCCATCAGTGTCCTAAATCTTTGATCAAATTCCTAAACAGTCTCATTAGGAAATTACTTAATTTATTTTACTCAGTAATATACCGTGCTTTAGAATTTGGTTTCCGGAATTCTTCAATCAGTCCTCTCTTGAATTCATCCAATTTTTTTTCATGCGTCCCCATAGGAAATTTTATAAACTTCATATACCAATCAAGCACACAACCTTAAAGAGTGTTCGCCAATTTCCCTTTCTTGACATCATCATCCATTTCCTGTCTGACAGCCCACACTGCCTCACATATGAAACAATACTACTTGGGATCATCAGTCTTGTTTCCATGGAATAAAGGTAGCTTCATGTCGTTTCCCACCATCATGGGCCTTCTTCCTACATATGTTGATCTACTACTAGAATGTTGCTGGCACGTCGGACAATTCGGCATGGAATTTGTGTTTATTCCTAAATACATAGTAGTGTGTGGAGGCATGGATACATTGCTGCTAGGTTTTGATATTGCTATGACTCTAGGCATAATATGGGTGTGGTCGTACTCTTTGTCATTGTTGTAGGCGCTCTTTTTCTCGTGTGGTCTTCCTTCGTGGTCTTGTGTTTCGATCACAGTAGGACCTTCCCCTATCCTCTATCTCTTCTCTTGTTGAAACCTTTCCCATCCCCTCGTAAGACCACTTTCTTCCTCGGCTTCCCTCACAGTCTCGTTGAAACTTGCGGCCATCTACCCATTATCTTCCCATTTGTCTCCCCCCTTTCGCTGTGGTATCTGCCACCTCCGCACACCGGAGTCTACTACTCCAGGTGCATCTTTAGTATACCTTTTTCATAGACAAGCATCTTAATTGAAAATTGCAGAGACAACAAGAACCTACCTCTAGGTCCATCGAAAAATTCCCTTTCTACTCTGCTATAGGACTTGGAGGTTTTGACTGAAAATTTAGTCATATATCCTTCTAGGATACTATCCAGCCAGACCTCAACAGCTCGCGATGCTCTGTTGTCATTTTCCTGTAGCTCGTGGATCAATTTAGGGGTCTAGTATGTTGGCTCTCCTCCTTGTAAATTTGTCTTCTTGTAATTGAATTGCACCAACCACTCATACAATATGATAGGAAATTCAACGAAAAAATATTTGTGTGGACCTTCATGTATGTATCTCGCCAACCACTTGTCCATCGTCAATCTAAGGTTCTAATTTTTTATTTCAGAAAATTCTTGTAGCTTATTATCAAAACAATCTTGAATATCTAATGGCATTGGATGCCACATATCCTCCTCTCAATCGCAACAAGGTCCCAGAAACAGAACCATTTGTTGGTGCAAACCCAACTGAAAAACCCAGTCGACAGGGGTTTCCACTCTATCGACACTCAACTCGCCATGATATCCCTAAGCACTGGCCTAGATAGTTTTACCCCTTCCAGTAACACCCGCAAAGTGGATGAAGTCTCACCCGAGATGTTTGATGGAGTGTTGACAGAACCAAGTTTCCACAGAATTGATGAGGACTTATGGGCATCGATAATGCATCAATTTATTTATCATATATGATGAGTGATTAATCATTTATAACATCATTCATCATCATTTCCTTAACAGATCATATCAATCATTCATGACAAAAATAAATATAACAGAAAGAACCATACTGTTGCACAAATACATCTAAGAATATAACATCATTCATAAGCAGTAAACATTGCATCATAGATCCATGTCGCATAGTCACTTCATACTTGTCACAGGATTCACAAAGAAAAAAAATAGAAAGTGACAAAAAGATGACAACAAGGCAACAATTTAGATCAATCTCCTTCTCATTATATTAACTATGTCCAATAAACTATAGATTCAATCCAGATAATACTTGAGTTAAGCCTCAAGCTCTCATTTCACAGTCCACAACTTGATTCATTATGTGATCTCCTCTCCTATCACATTTACAATTCTTCTTCTACTTATAGGCTTGCACCTTTACATTCATGGACCACTTGGACAATTTCTAACTAATTCCTAACTAATTCTTACCAACTAATGACCAATATCCACAAAATATGTTCAAAAGTAAAAAAAGTAACACAAAATATTCAAAAATAATCTACTTTATGTCTTGCACACCATATTTGAATTGTGCAATGTCTTTAGAGCTTACGCAACATCTTTGATGCTACGCAACTGGCTTACCCCAAACCCCTTTACAACAATTATGAATACTCCTGATTCTTCTCAAGTAAGATCCTTATATCAAGGGAATCAAAACAATGCTTCCCCTTCACCTATAGTTACTTCTCCTCCTCCTTCTACCTCATCCGGTGAAAGCCCTGATACTAGTAACTGTCAGTCTAAAAGGAGTAAAAGAAGGAAGAATAGGAAGAAGACACATAAGAAAGAGGGCACCCGTTCAACCTCTATAGGTCAAGTTGAACCTCACCACCCAGTCTCTATAATTCATGCTAGGGGCACCCATCTAACCTCTGCAGGTCATGTTAGACCTAATCACTCAACCTCTACTGTTATACCAAAATTTTGTCACCATCATGTGATAAGACATTTGACATACCTACTTGCCATGAATCCCAGCTTCTAGAGTGGAAACTAAATGTGTTTTCATCAATCTATCATACAAATTCCCAGCACCGCGCATGCCCCTTTATCCAGGATCGGTACCCCTGCTCACACTGCCTTTCATCAGTTGTCCACAAATGGTGCCACCGCCCATTGCCCTTGGTCCATAGGTGGTTATTACCAGAACCGCTCTGTCATAGAAGGAGAAGTGCGGTACCCTGGGTAAAAAGGGAAAAAGAGAAGTTTCTCAAGGCTTCTAGATGATAAGCCTCATGTACTGCCTTATCCCTAATCCTATNCTAGGATCTTAGAGGCCACCTCACCCACTAATTTCTCAACCATCTCTATCCATTAAATCCCTATAAATATGAGCTCATAGCCATGGTTGAGGGGAGAAAACTTGAGGTATTGTTATGCTGTTGGATTGACCATTGGCCCAAGATCCTTTGGAGAGAGCATAGAGGGCTAGAGTCAGATATTTTGGGGATGAGAAGGTCTAGTTTCATGGAGATGCATGTCAACACGAAGGCTTGGTTGTAAATTCTTCATATTTCATTAATGCAAGTTGATTTCTGTCCCACATATGTTGTTGTTGTTATGATTTCACATATATGTTTCTAGATTCCTTAGTCACTAGCATAAATTAGTAGATCATATTATGGTTGCTTTGATTTGTTTCGTGTTGATCTTTTTTGCAGGTACACAAGTGGACTATCAAAGCCTTGTATTCCAGATATCTATGGTGTCTAGGGAGAGTCTTTAACCTCTGTCCTCTATTTGTTCTGGATCTGAACCATTCAGACCAGTGGAACATCTTGCTATCCATAGGAGGTGAAATATTCCAGCTAACGTCTATAAGTCAATTTGATGTTCACCATCCAGCCTCTGTTGATCATGATGGTGGGATCCTTCCAACATTTTTAGGTCATTTTGGACCCAGTCACTTAGCCTCTGCAGTTCATGCTGAGGGTACCTGTTCAACCTCTATAGGTCAAGTTGAACCTCCCCATCCAACCTCTATAGGTCAAGTTGAACCTCCCCATCCAACCTCTGTAGGTCATGTTGGATCCATCCACCTAGCCTCTGAAGGTCATGTTGGGGGAACACACTCAAATGGTGTGAAGCATGTTGATCCTAACCATTCAGCCTTTGTAGGTCATGTTGCTGGTGCACGTCCAACCTCTACAGGTCATGGTGGACCCAGTATCTCAACCTCTGTAGGTCATGTTGGGGGAAGTCTCTCATCCATTTTGGTTCACGATGAGGGAAAATAGTCAGCCACTACGAGTCATGTTGACACTATTGTAAATATTAACCATTCAAAACATAAGCCCAAGTTTCCTTGTAAGATTTGTGAGGGAGACTACCTTACTTATCTATTCCCTTCTAGCATAGAGGTACGAAGAGTTTGGTTTCTTGTTCATCTCGTATTTAAACATTCTAAATTTTTTCAACAACCAACCTCTCTTAGTCAGGTTGGACCCAGTCACCCAACCTCTGGTGGTCATGCTGGGGGAAAACTCTTAGCCTATGTAGGTCATTCTAAGAGAAAACAATCATCCATTGCTAGTCATGTTGACACCATTTATAAAACTGGTCATTCAAATTGAAAAGTTAAGTTCCCTTGTAAGCTATGCGAGCGAGATCATGTTACTTACCAGTTGCTTTCTATCGCAGAGGTGCGAAGAGTGTGGTTCGAGACTCAAGGAATTCCTACTCCTAAAAAACCTGTAGTTTCTCAACAATCTACTCAACCTTTGGTTGATCTAGTGGTCAAACCTTCCCATTATTTGGTTCACACCACTCTTCATTCGGAGAGTGATCCTTATGTGATTGAACCAATGTCATCTTTGGTCAATCCCACTCTCCCTTCAGAGAGTGAATTTCATGAATCAATTGAATCGATTCCATTGTCGATCAATCCCACTCTTCCTATGGAGAGTGAAGTGTATTCTAGTCACATTTTCTTCACTTCCAATTTAGAACTTACTAAACAAGGGGGCATTGAACTCACTTCGGATCAACCCCCACAAAGCTCTCAGATTGCTTCCTTTGATTGAGATATCCTAGTTGAGCTGTGCCTTCCTTCTGATGCACCTTTCTAGATAAAGATAAAAGGTGGACAACACATGAATGCTCATTGTATTGTTGATGAAGGAGCCTCAATTAGTATCTTTTCTGCTCGTGCTTGGCGAGGCATGGGATCTCCCATCCTTGTGTCAACTGCTAGTCAGTTACTGGCGTTTGATAGAAGAACTAGTATAGCATTGGGAATTCTTACTCAAACACTTGTTACTTTAGGTGGGAATACCATCTTAGTTGACTTCATGGTGATAGAAGATCCCTTGGACTTCAATATGCTCCTCGAACATGACTATGTCTATGCCATGCAACCTATGGTGTCAACATTATTTTGTGTGATGTACTTTAATCATGGTGAATAAATTATCACTATTGATCAGTTGGATTTTCTCGATCCCTCTCCTAACCCAAATAGAGACCAGGTCTTTCCTTTATTGATTCCCAGTGTTTCTATAGACATTACCCCACCATGGGTGAGATATGTGGCCTCATTTCCTTTCTGTTCAATTTCTACTAAGAAGAAACCTCTGTATTCATGCTTACCTTCTCATGACTTGGTCCCAGCAATTGACCAGGTGAGTCATCCTATACAAACTATGGAGCATGCTCTCCACTCTGTCAATGTGTTTGAAAATTTAGACATGTGTCTTATCTCAGATGATCTCCTTCCTTCAGATGAATTCTTCCTAGAGTATTTGATACAGTCTAACCTTATTATGGATGTCGGTTCATTTGTGACCAAGTCTAACCCTGATTTGCTTCATAATATTGATCTTTCCATTTATTGATCTCCTTATGTTGGTCTTGTTGAGTCCTTTGACTCTTCCTTCGCACACCAAGTTAGTGATCTTGATGATTTTGATTTTTCTTATAGATTTCTTAACTCTCGTGATAGTGAGTTTGTTCCTGCAGACTCTATCTCCTATGTTGATATTTTATTTTCTTATGAGGTTGGTCTTACTGATTGTGAACCCTCAGGCCTTGGCACTATAGAGTCCTGTTTTATTGATTCTTCATTGACTACACCTTTTGTACAAGATAGCAAAGTCACATGTGTTTCTGCCAAAGTGACCTGCATTAGATCTTTTCTTCTGAATGTGATTATGATGTTGTTGTTTCTTGGGGACAGGATTTGTATTTGGCTCCACAACGTTTTACTAACCTCACCTTGTTGTTCAAGTTGTAACTGCATTTTCATGTTCCCTGCTCATGATTTTGAGCCTGATGTCAGCTTCCTCATTTTTAACTCGTTGTATAAGCCCTCATCTCTGTTCTCATCATCACTCAGCCTTGTATCATCTTGCCTTTGCAAATTGACACCATTTTCATTGAGGAGACATTCCCTAAGTTTCTTTATCTTGCTCATGTTCCTTTCATTATGCATAGGTTTGTTCCTTGCACTTGAAACTAGTTTCGTCTTCCTATGACACTCATCTCCTCGCATTTAGAGCATTCTTTATGCTCTCCTTTGAGCTCATTAAAAACAGTAAGGAGGATGCAATTTGACTTTTCCAGATGCGTTAAAACTTCATAGGAAAGATATGGAGTTATCTTTAAGCCCTGGTCTGACTCTTTAAGATTGACTAGATTATCGAGTTAACTTGTTTTTTCATACTCCTTAAGGTAAATTGAACAATCATTCAGAATCTACAAGAGTATCTTCAAGAATAGGTTTATCTCTTTTCCAGACCTAGAGGACTAGATTGACGAAAAAAGGAACCTTTTTTAGCTTAGTTTTCTCTTTTTTGTGCTCTGGATATAAGCATGAAAAAGATTTCGAGTGTAATTTATGTCTTTGTCATGCTCGCTCAAACATAAATAATAAAGAATCAATTTTACTTTTGTAAGACCCATTTCTCGTAATCAAATGGATCTTTCTAAGTGATCTTTCCTTCCTTCACACTCATTAAACTCATGCTACATCCCTCTTTTGAAGGTTTGTCAGTCTGGTGATAGTTTATCCCTTTTTCAGACCTTGCCCACTAACTATGAAAAAGGCATACTTTAGTTCACCTGGTCTAAGAGAGTTCTCTTGTGTATTGTTTTACACTTTTTCAGACTTAGGAGACTAACTTTACGAAAAAGAACCCCCCTAGAGTCTTCTTTGGATTTTTTGAACTCTCAAAACTATGAAAACACCATCGAGCATCGACTAATTCAGGCTCTTAAAATTCATGAATCAGTTCTTTATCAAGCATTGTTTTGTCTCTTCTTCGATCTTGCCAAAATGAAGAAGGTCCCAAGTTTTCTTTCTCGGACTCGTTAAACCTTTACAAGAAAGAGGGAAGGTAATTTCATTCACATGTTTTTACATCATGGCAGCAAGTCTTGTCTCCTTATAAAAAGCACCAGTTTTGAGTCTATCAACAGTTGGGTCTCAGTTTTCAACTTTATCCTGATTCAGAGTTTTTTACTCCTCCATTTGGTCTCTTTTCCAATTATATGGGGAATATGTCAATGTCTCCTACATTGCAGATTGGCGTCATTGGTTCTTTTGTTTCAAAATATTCCTAAGTCACTTTTGTTTCGTGCTCACTATTCAAGGATAAACCTTTGTTGGTCATTCTGCAGTTTCCTTAACCATTTGTGTCGGTCATTCCCTAGTATCCTTCCATTACATCATGTCTTCGGTGGTTCTTGTCATGAAATTCAGTACCAGTTCCAGATCCAATTAGCCTTTGAATTACCTTGTGTTGGATGATGAAGGATTCCTTAATACCTTCGTTCCAATGGATATCTTCCTATCGAATGCAACACCTCTTGCTCTGGGAATGAGATTTATATTTTATGACAGTACCTTGCGGATTGCAGTCATTAGTGTAAATTTCACTCGCTATTGGGTAGTGGGAATACCTTAATGTCTCCTACTCGATGGATTCTTTAGGTGTTCAACTTCAAGTCCTTGTATTCACATTTGTTAGAATGTGCTAGGTACCTTAGGGACCATTTTCATTAATGGTGGTTTCCCTCGTATTTTTTAACTGTTCTAATCACTGACCGGTAATCAAATGATTTCCTGCATGTTCAACTTCAGCTCCTTTATTTGCATGGTTAAGATTCATACCATTTTGGGTTGTTTGCATTGAAGACCTTGGGCTGATAGTAGCATTGTTATTTTTTTTCTATTTCCTGAGTTACGCAAGACCTTGTCACACTTCATATGAAATTTCACTGAGACATAGATCCACCTTGTATTTTTGTGGCTATTATCAATTGTTGAGCATGGAGCCACCTTGTTCATTTATGTCCATGACTCCTTTAAATTTGATGTGGCGCATTTTTTCATATTGAGTGACCATGATAGTTACATAAGTTATACATATGTTGGATCTTCTTGTATCTTTATGGCAATTGTTCTATGTCCCAAAGATCAGTTTTTTCTGACATTTATCTCTCTTTCAAGTACCTCTGTTTGAGCCTTTTGATCTTGGATTCTATGCTCTCTCCATATTTAGCTATTTCTTTTATAATGTATTCCATATATCGTATTCCACTATAACCTCATACATTATGGGAATTTTTTATAGCTCTAAATGACACATCTCTGCATGTGACCACTTTCCCATGATTGTCTCGCATGTCGAAACTTCCATGACGACACTTCATGAAAGTCACTTAAAAAAAACTAACTTGGAGTACCCATATCTGGAGCTTTGTAACTCTGTTTGACCTTTTCTCTACACCGTTGGAAAGGTATTTGAGTCATATAAAACTTTCTACAAGACACCAAAGTCTCAAAAGGCATAAAAGTACCCTAAAAGTGATATTTTTTTATGTATATGTGATTTTCCTTAAGGAAACTCACATATTCCACTTTCTATACGTGATTTGTTCTACATGATACCCATGTAATTCCTTGAATACGTGACTATTTACATTGAAAACCACAAATCATACACGAGTATTTTTACTACAACTTGCGTATGTCCCTTGAATACACGACTGTTGTCTCTGAAACCAACGTATTTTTCCTGTAGATGTCAAAAAAAGATGCTTTTCGAATTTCGAGTAGTTTGGGTGGTTATGCAACTAAATCCTTCAGTTGTAATAGATCCTATCCTCCCCCCTAAATATTCAAAACACTATATAAGAGAGGGAGAAGGTCCATGAGAAGAGACTTGAATCTTTGCATTGTTATGTTGGAGGAATTGCGACTCTCTTTCCCCCCACCTTTGCCGTAGAAGCTTTATCCTTGTGTTGCAGAGCTTGGAGGATGAGTTCCTTTGGGAAGAGAAGTAGAAGAACCATATCAAGGTTTCGTGAGCTTCCCAACTTGAAGAGAAGGTATATTTGTACTTCATTTCATGATTAATAAAGATGTGATGTCCTTCTTCTTCCCAAATCATTGTTCAATGTGTGATTGAATCTCTGTTTATGTTAATCATATTAGGATTTCATATTTCTTTGATTATCATTACTTTATATGTGGTCATGTTGGTTTGAGGAAGGTAGGGTTTTTTTTGCACATCTCTTGGAGCACGAGGAGAAAGATGAAGATTGAAGGGTTGCTTGGATCAACCTTCATTTGTCAAGGTATGAACCATTCTAATCTCTAAATATTGTTTATATTTGCTTGCAGAACTATATGCATCTGTCTTTCAAACCCATTATGTTGATGGCCTCTTAAACCCTAGCCATAGGAAACTTTCGTCTACAACAATGGCCCCATTAGGGCAAGTGGACCCAATGGTACTAGTGGACCCAATAATAACTATATGACTCCAAATTTAGGAAAATATAATATAATAGGCCATTTTGGACAAGGAAGGATTATAAACCCTAACACTAACCCCCCCAACCCCCTCACATTTGGAATCCAAGACCACCCAACCATGTTTGTTGTCTGTTGTCACCTTTTCACACACCTGGATCATGTGGCAGAAATCTTCAAGCCACTTGGTGTGTCCTTGGGGGCAAGTCTCGAGTCAAGGCTGTCACCTTGTTCTTGACTCCTCCGTTTAGGCTCAACTCCTAACGAAGCCAAGGGGGGTAGACCCTATTAAGTTACTAAAGATGATTACTTAGTGTGGTGATGTTAAACTGAATCAGTTACTTAGGATTTCGAATATTTTAACTATAAACAATTGAAGATGACAAGATACGAAAATAACACACGAAAGCACAAAGCTGATAAACAATATATATATGAAGCAAAAATGACCAGTGCCTTAATAATGGAGTCAAATCAAAGAGATGAGTGTGCTTGCATGTGTTTGGAGTGATTGTTTTGCGATTGCATCCTGGTATGTTTTAAGTTAAAATTGAAGTATGAATTGATTACATTAGGCTAAGGGGGGACTCCAGATATACCCGAGAGTACTTGGAGTATGTCCAAAACAAAACCTTTACGGCTACCTGCAAGGAATATGTGGGCTGAAATGGAGTCTCTGGGGCTATTGTTCGTAACGCACCCATTAGGGTGTGACAGAGATCGGTGCCCTGAGGTCACTTTTTACTAAGTTCCTGCTTCCTTTGGGTATTTTGCCACCGTAGAGGTTCGATTGAGGTGTTGGATTTTCACCTGATGGTTTGTCAATTGGGGAGAGTGAGTCCTAATTATGCTAGTCACCCAAGTGCTTTTGATACAGCTTGAATGATCAGATGAACTGCAGCCAAGTGAAAAGCATACACACTGGAGTCTTGTAAATTTTAATAAGTTTTAACTAAGTGTTCTTGTTTAAAAGAAAAAAGCCTACAAGAACCTTTTTCAATCCAAGTGGATATCAATCGGGGAATCAAGGAGGGGTTAATTTTAAAATGATGATTAAAAAAAGATGAAAAATAAAACATTTACACAAATCTGGTTTTCTGATTAATCCTACCACGAATCTCTTTCCCCTTGCGGGTCACTCGGGAAATCGTGGGGTAAGTATTATGATTAATTTGAAATGTAAGATATGGATTATGGAATTAACAATAAGATCAAGTATACTACCCTGCAAATTAGATCAATTCTAGTGAAAAAGGAATAAGCAGAAAATGACGAAAATGGCACCGACGCGAATCCCCCTAGGGGGGATGGGGAATGGGCTCGAAAGAGCCTATTCAAAGAATGATTTTATTACAGTGGTTAAAATATCAAAGAAATTATAAATAATTTCTTTATTGGTCCTTATACAGGCTGAAACCAAGATATTACAGTTATACAAAAAGTTTACAAATTTTGTGACAAAAGAGAGACCCCTGGGGGGATTTGAGCGCTCCAAAAGCCACTTTGGACAGAAGCTTCCTTTCTTCTCTGTCATACCTTCTAAAGGACAGTGAGCATTTTATAATAAAAAATTCCCAAAATCACTTTAAGAGTACCTTTGGGTCAGCCTACTTTATCTCAAAAAATAATGAAATTAAACTAGCTAAACCGACGAAAAAGGAACCAAGGAAAGCAAGCTTTCCTTGGGATCTTGGCTTGCTGTTTGTGCAGACAATTAAAATGCACTGATATTTCAGAATATTAAACTTATTGAACAGCAAATGAAACTACCTTAACAGCAAGCTATGAATTTTCACTAAATTACTTGCGAAAGTAAGGTACTTTAGGCTAGATCTCTTGAGATTGAACTTTATAAGCAAAATGAAGCTAAGATCTAGAAATTGGAAGGGATATTGATAATTATATCTATGTGTATTTTTATTAGTGAGATATATCATAGTAATACGAGACCTTTTAAGTAACCGATTTGAGGAAAATTTTAGATTTTAAAGGAGAGAAAGGGGAAGAAAGGTGCTTGTTGTTGAATCAGATCTGCAGAGGAAACTTGCTAGTGGAATGCAGAGGGTCAATGTCTTCAAAAAAATTTGGATGTGTAGTGGAGTCAAACTAGATCTACAGCTTGTCCAATCCTTGCTACCTGAAAGCTAAACACACAATCCTGCACGAAACCTCATGAGATCTGGATATATATATGAAAAAGAAACAAGGATTACATGCAAATAAACTTATTAAACATGTATAATCAAGATCTTCTAACATATATTCTATGAGATATAAGAAAAACAAGTAACCTTACTTGCCCAACTATACTCCTATTGATTCAGCTGAATCGTTCAAGCCAGACAGGGTTCAGATGTAGAAATTGAGAGAAAAGTCGGCAACATCAATAGCCGTAAGACAATGCTTAATCCACACATATGAGAGCATTACACAATTTAGCCTCCAAAGCTTATTTATTTCAACAATCGAAAGATTACAACAGTATTACAATGGCAAGCCCTTCAATCCAGCTCTCACTAGCTTGGAAGAGGGAGCCTCCAGCAGGATATATACAATTTGCAGGCCATCTATCCCAGGGGGGGCACAATTCCTCATGGAATCAAGTGAAATCAATTGATGGAGAGTTCATCAATGCACAACTAAAGCTGGACTGAGCCTACTTGTCAATCGGGGGCCTGATCTGGCTGACACATCAACCCATACACTAACACATCAGCCCAAAACTCATCCAGATGAGCCAAAACGTGTTGAGGAGAGAGGGAGGGCAAAATTCCCCATAAAGGATGCTCAAGATCAACTCTGGATCTGATTTGATCACCTCCTTCAGTCAAGGATTTGTCATATCCAGACAATCTGCTTCAGATCTGACTGATTTCAATCAAATCGGCTGAGAATCCACTGATTTATTGTTTTTGGATTTGCTCCATTATTCATTAATTTATTAATTAAAATAATCAATAATTGATTTTTGGGGATTTTTGACCCTAGTGATGGAAAATCACTCAAAACTAGGAAATAGCAAGTCCATGGGTTTACATGGTGCTCTTAGCTTGAAAATGAGCACCTACATGACCGAAACTGATTATTTGGCCCACTTTTATTAAAAAATCAATTTTTCCAATTAAACTATTAAAAATAGCCTAAGTTTGGGAAAACTTAAATTTTAATAAAAAACACTGAAAAAACTAAAAAATTTAAAAATTGAAAAACACCTAGGGGGACTTAGACATGTTCATATGACTCAAAAATGATGTCTAGCATGTTTATACATTGACACATGGACTCTAATAACCTCAATAGGCCTAACTTCCAAGCCAACCACCCCAACTTTGGAGGTATGGAGTGAAAAACTCAGAAATTATCAGTCGTTTGTTCAACAACCAATAATAACTAAGGGAAAAAACACCCTGGGCTGATCGGATTGACAAATGAAGTCTAAGAGACCGAGTCTTTTACAAACAATATCATGCTAGAACATTTATTACAATTCCCCCATGGGGTATGAACATGTGATATGATACAACAAAGCTTCCCGGAAGCAAGACTGAAGGTTCTCTGAAGTCTGAACAAGTTATCCCTGTCTGGTTCACCAAGCTTACTTGATAGAAAACCACTAAGTACAACTTAGGTGGTAACATTCTGGCTCCAACTGTGGGACGTGTGCTCGATCTGGTCTTTTGAGGCAAGGAGAGGATACGAGAACATCAGAATCTATGGTTTTGTAGACCCTGCAAAAACATCTTAACTCGACAAGAAAAACCTCAGTAGCACAAGTTTTATAAAAAAACAAATGAACCATTGAGCTGATTTATTTAAACAGAATAAATGTAACTAACTAAAAGAAGAAAAGTTTTATTATAGCTAAGTAGAAATGCAGAAAGTAAATGCTCTCTTTCAAGGAGATTATTTTCCTACTCTAAGCATGATATAAAAAGGGTTAAGTGTAATCAGAAATCCAATGTAACCACCTAAGAATTTTATTTACATAAAAAAAAATTCCTTGTCTTTGGTTACCAGCCAAAGTAAGGATACTTTATTCAAAAAATGCAAACCTGCATGATGATACAGAAGGGGAGGGATGGATGGGAAATCATAGGCATGAATAACGTCGTCAAACTTCCTCCCAAACTGGTAAGTGCCTACGCAGGCTGTTTCTATCCATGACTGGATAGGGTTGATGTACAAATTGGAACGATGAGGCAGATTGACTACACCGTCATATTGATCATTAAGGATTACCGGATGATAATTCAATGTATAAGCCCCAAGCGGCTCCAAGTCATGAGGAAACTCTATATGTGAAGATGATAGTTGAGACTGATATTCTAATAACTGCATCGCATCTGTCTTTTCACAACACTGCTTCTCCATGTCTTCATTATTTATACATTTGTGCGGCTCTGCATGATATGACTCTAAATGATCATATGGATAAAATGCATGCTCCTTTTTCATATCAAAGTTTCCCAAGGCCACATGGTCCATGCTCTCTCCTTTAGATATGCCATAGACAGAAAAATCGACAAAACCATCAAAAGTTTTTGGTTCATTATTTTCCACTTTATTCATGTCACAGACTGGTTTTTCCATGAATGTCCAGGACTCCTCATCAACATCTTTGTTGGGGATAAGGGAGTCTTCATCACTTGTATCATGCTCCAAGCTATTCTTGTCCTCATTTTCATACTCATCTTCTTCAGAGAAAAGGTCACAAGGTAGTGAACCTTCAGGACTATCATCATTATATGGAGAACACATAGGACTTCCATCATGTATATTATAGTTTTCATCGTAAGTTTCAGTATAAGATTCTGCAATGGTTTCATCCTCAGGCTTGTACTGTTTGGATGGTAACAAAGGGTAGACCTGGCCTACTATATATATATGATCAGGATCGCTTGAATTTGTTTCCTGATTACTAACCTCGGGAAGTCTATGTTCCATGACTTGACTTGCAACATAACAAGTGCTCTCTTGGTGGAATTGTTCACAAGGTCTACACCATGGAATGTTGGATTTTCCTGAAGACTGCATATTCTTTTCTATTTTCTCGGCCAATTCTTGAGCAGTTTTTAGATCAGCTGGCTCTTTGTCCCTTAACGGGTACCTCAAATCACCAGTGAAAGCTTCGATGTAATATATGAGGATGAAGGCATCCCTTGGCTTGATTTCTCTAGGGAGGTCCGCAACCACACACCCGAACTTAGTATTAAATTCATCAATGGTTTCACTCTCCATCCTCTTTATGTTATGGAGGGTAGCAAGCAAATGTCTTTGCTCTTTATTTTCCCCCCATTTCTTCTTAAAACCCTCTAGGAATTCACTAAGAGTTTTATATGAACCATCATCTAGGTCGAAGTACCATTCTTCCGCATCATCTTCCAAGGATAAAGCAAAGAGCGTCATTTTGACATCATCATGGTCATGGGCAGCATCATTGCAATAACTAGCCAGGTACTTTTCAAAATTTCGGAGGTGATACTTGGCAGTGATGGAATTATTACCTTGAAACATGGGGAGCTCCTTGATAGCATCATTCAGAATGTAATGAGGACTACCTGCTATCTGAGAAAAGTCAAGGGGTTTGTAAAATTTCATCATTTCTTGATATTAGTGAACATGACTCTCTACAAATATGTGATGGATATCTGAGAGGGATTGGTCTCCTAAATCTTCTAGGTTTCTACGAGAGGACTGCCTATTCAATTTTTCCCTAATAAACCTTTCGGGATCAAGGAGAGGATTGAATAATTGTCGGTGGTTTCTTCGAGTATAAATTCTTGAAGGGATATTAGACAGTGGAGTCGCCAGATGGATCGAGTTTTAATTTTTATGTTTTTTTTTTAAAAGACTAGATCGATCAAAAGTTTTGTTTTTATCTTTTTAGTTGTTTAGAAAAAAGCTAAGCTAAGTCATACTCAGGAATAAAAATATTTATCCCTGGCAACGGCGCCAAAAAGTGTTTCTGCCTTTTCACACACCTGGATCACGTGGCAGAAATCTTCAAGCCACTTGGTGTGCCCTTGGGGGCAAGTCTCGAGTCAAGGCTATCACCTTGTTCTTGACTCCTCCGTTTAGGCTCAACTCCTAACGAAGCCAAGGGGGGTAGACCCTATTAAGTTACTAAGGATGATTACTTAGTGTGGTGATGTTAAACTGAATTAGTTACTTAGGAGTTCGAATATTTTAACTATAAACAATTGAAGATGACAAGATACGAAAATAACACACGAAAGCACAAAGCTGATAAACAATATATATATGAAGCAAAAATGACCAGTTCCTTAATAATGGAGTCAAATCAAAGAGATGAGTGTGCTTGCATGTGTCTGGAGTGAATGTTTTGTGATTGCATCTTGGTATGTTTTAAGTTAAAATTGAAGTATGAATTGATTACATTAGGCTAAGGGGGGACTCCAGATATACCCGAGAGTACTTGGAGTATGTCCAAAACAAAACCTTTACGGCTACCCGCAAGGAATATGTGGGATGAAATGGAGTCTCTGGGGATATTCTTCGTAACGCACCCGTTAGGGTGTGATAGAGATCGGCGCCCCGAAGTCACTTTTCAGTAAGTTCCCGCTTCCTTTGGGTATTTTGCCACCGTAGAGGTTCGATCGAGGTGTTGGATTTTCACTTGATGGTTTGTCAATTGGGGAGAGTGAGTCCTAATTATGCTAGTCACCCAAGTGCTTTTTATACATCTTGGCTGATCGGACGAACCGCAGCCAAGTGCAGAGCATACACACTGGAGTCTTGTAAATTTTAATAAGTTTTAACTAAGTGTTCTTGTTTAAAAGAAAAAAGCCTCCAAGAACCTCTTTCGATCCAAGTGGATCTCAATCGGGGAATCAAGGAGGGGTTAATTAAACAAAATATGAAAAATAAAACAACTACACAAATCGGGTTTTCTGATTAATCCTACCACGAATCTCTTTCCCCTTGCGGGTCACTCGGGAAATCGTGGGGTAAGTATTATGATTACTATGAAATGTAATATATGGAGTATGGAATTAACAAAAATATCAAGTATACTACCCTGCAAATTAGATCAATTCCAGTGAAAAAGGAATAAGCAGAAAATGACGAAAATGGCACCGACGCGAATCCCCCCAGGGGGGATGGGGAATGGGCTCGAAAGAGCCTATTTAAAGAATGATTTTATTACAGAGGTTACAATATCAAAGAACTGATAAATCAGTTATTTCTTGGTCCTTATACAGGCTGAAACCGAGATCTTACAGTTATACAAAAAGTTTACAAATTTTGTGACAAAAGAGAGACCCCTGGGGGGATTTGAGCGCTCCAAAATCCACTTTGGACAGCAGCTTCCTTTATTCTCTATCATAACTGATAAAGGACAGCGAGCATGTTAGAATAAAAAATTCCCAAAATCACTTTAAGAGTACCTTTGGGTCAGCCTACTTTATCTCAAAAAATAATGAAATTAAACTAGCTAAACCGACGAAAAAGGAACCAAGGAAAGAAAGATTTCCTTGGGATATTGGCTTGCTGTTTGTGCAGCCAATTAAAATGCACTGATATTGCATAATATTAAACTTATTGAACAGCAAATGAAACTACCTTAATAGCAAGCTATGAATTTTCACTAAATTACTTGCAAAAGTAAGGTACTTTAGGCTAGATCTCTTGAGATTGAACTTTATATGCAAAATGAAGCTAAGATCTAGAAATTGGAAGGGATATTGCTAATTATATGTATGTGTATTTTTCTTAGTGAGATAGATCAGATTAATAAGAAACCTTTTAAGTAACCGATTTGACGAAAATTTTAGATTTTAAAGGAGAGAAAGGGGAAGAAAGGTGCTTGTTGTTGAAGCAGATCTGCAGAGGAAACTTTTTAGTGGAATGCAGAGGGGAAATGTCTTCACAAAACTTTGGATGTGTATTGGAGTCCAACTAGATCTACAGCTCGTCCAATCCTTAGATCCACAGCTTGTCCAATCCTTACTACCTGAAAGCTAAACACACAATCCTGCACGAAACCTCATGAGATCTGGATATATATATATATGAAAAAGAAACAAGGATTACATGCAAATAAACTTATTAAACATGTATAATCAATATATTCTAACATATATTCTATGAGATATCAGAAAAACAAGTAACCTTACTTGCCCAACTATACTCCTATTGATTCAGCTGAATCGTTCAAGCCAGACAGGGTTCAGATGCAGAAATTGAGAGAAAAGCCAGCAACATCAATAGCCGTAAGACAATGCTTAATCCACACATATGAGAGCATTACACAATTTAGCCTCCAAAGCTTCTTTATTTCAACAATCGAAAGATTACAACAGTATTACAATGGCAAGCCCTTCAGTCCAGCTCTCACTAGCTTGGAAGAGGGAGCCTCCAGCAGGATATATACAATTTGCAGGCCATCTAGCCTAGGGGGGGCACAATTCCTCATGGAATCAAGTGAAATCAACTGATGGAGAGTTCATCAATGCACAACTAAAGCTGGACTGAGCCTACTTGCCAATCGGGGGCCTGATCTGGCTGATACATCAACCCATACACTGACACATCGGCCCAAAACTCATCCAGATGAGCCAAAACGTGTTGAGGAGAGAAGGAGGGCGAAATTCCCCATAAAGGATGCTCAAGATCAACTCTGGATCTGATTTGATCACCTCCTTCAGTCAAGGATTTGTCAGATCCAGTCAATCTGCTTCAGATCTGACTGTTTTCAATCAAATCGGCTGAGAATCCACTGATTTATTGTTTTTGGATTTGCTCCATTATTCATCAATTTATTAATTAAAATAATCAATAATTGATTTTTGGGGATTTCTGACCTGAGTGATGGAAAATCACTCAAAACTAGGAAATAGCGAGTCCATGGGTTTACATGGTGCTCTTAGCTTGAAAATGAGCACCTACATGACTGAAACTGATTATTTGGCCCACTTTTATTACAAAATCAATTTTTCCAATTAAACTATTAAAAAAAAATAGCCAAAGTTTTGGAAAAATTAAAATTTAATAAAAAACACTAAAAAAACTAAAAAATTGAAAATTTGAAAAACACCTAGGGGGACTTAGACATGTTCATATGACTAAAAAATTATGTCTAGCATATTTATACATTGACACATGGACTCTATTAACCTCAATAGGCCTAAATTCCAAGCTGACCACCCCAACTTTGGAGGTATGGAGTGAAAAACTCAGAAATTATCAGTCGTTTGTTCAACAACCAATAATAACCAAGGGAAAAAACACCCTGGGCTGATCGGATTGACAAATGAAGTCTAAGAGACTGAGTCTTTTACAGACACTATCATGCTAGAACATTTATTACAATTCCCCCATGGGGTATGAACATGTGATATGATACAACAAAGCTTCTCGGAAGCAAGACTGAAGGTTCTCTAAAGTCCGAACAAGTTATCCCTGTCCGGTTCACCAGGCTCACTTGATAGAAAACCACTAAGTACAACTTAGGTGGTAACATTGTCCATGTTGAGCTATTATTTAATTATATGTAAATACTAATAATATAATAGTAATAATGTCCATAGTATAGAGTACGGGAACCTAGTGCCACAATAATAACAAATAACCACATCACATATGTCTAGGGATTACCATTGGGCATTACACTTGGATTTTGTTTAGGAGTTGTCCTAAACAGAAGGATTTGAGTATTTTGTTGACAACTACACCTAACTTATTTACTTTAACCTAATCTCACTCTTAGTGAGTTGATATTTTTCTCATATTCACATGTATAAGTCGTTGGAAAAACGGTGGTTGCTAGCACATCCTCCTCAATCATGCTTGCATATACATTCATAATCAAAATAGTTTTCTATGGATTCTAACCTTTGATAACACGGACATCCCTCTAAATCCAAAATAATAAGTTTTGTAGTTGAACAATGAACTAGTCAACCACCTAATCAATTGTATCCACAACTGTTGTTGATCCTAGATTTGTTATCATTTTTGGCAGTTAAATTATTCATTTAAACACATATTTTATTATCTTTTGTATATTTTATGACACACAGATCATTATTCAGCCTCAGGTATGAGTGTATTTAAGGTTTATATGAAATCTTTTTATTTATCACCTTTTATGGTTTTATTAATTAAAAATGACATTATTAATATGTATTTGGTGTATTAACTGATTTATATATTTGTTTGCAGATTTTATAATCCTTTTAGGCTAAATTAATAAACATAATTCATTCATCCTGCCTTTCACACAGCATGTCCAGCTCGACGTCCAGCTTGTCATCCAGTCAATTGCGTGAAACTTGCTGGTGGTTTGCCAGTTGTTGAAATGTGTTGTTGTAGACAACAGTCCTGAAGCGCGCGAGCAGACAGACACTCTGTTCTCCCTAGATCGATTCCCAACGTATCCAACTCATGGCCCATCCTCCCATTCATCTCCCCATCCAGATCGCCCATCATACTGCACAATACTGAGAATTAATTCCAGGATTCAAAACATGAAACAACTTGCAAACGTCCTGTTATCCACGCATTTGGGTGATGAATTTATTTTCTTGTTATACCAAAATCCTGTCATCATCATTGTGATAAGACCTTTTACATACCTATTTGCACTTAATCCCAGCACTTGGAGTGGAAATCCATACCATTTTTCAATCTTTCACAAAAATGCTCAGCACTGCGCCTTCCCCTTTATCCATGAGCGGTACCTTGCTCGCGCCGCCTATCCCTTGTTAGGCACAAGTGGTCCCACCGCTTGTGGCCCTTAGTACATAAGTGTTTATTACCTGAACTGCTCTATCATAAGAGGAGAAACGTGGTACCCTGGTTAAAATGGTAAAAATAGAGGATTCTCGAGGCTTCTAGATCATGAGCCTCATGTCCTCCCTTATCCCTATCATTGTGGGTCAGTTGAGCTCGAGATCCCCCATCCTAGGATATTAGAAGCCACCTCATCCACAAATCTCTCAACCATTCCTTTCCATTGAGCCTTATAAATACAAGCTCATGTCCATGGTTGAGGGGAGAACCATTGAAGTATTGTTATGTTGTTGGATTGATGACTTGGCCCAAACCATTGGAGAGCATAGAGGGAAAAGTTGGAGCTTATGGGGATGAAAGTGTTTGGTTTCATGGAGATGCATGTCAACACTAAGGCTTAATTGGTTGTAAACTTATCTTCTTTGTCTTAATGCAAAGCTGATTTCCGTCCCACATTACTGTTGTTGTTTGATTTAACATGTATATGTTGTTAGATTCCTTAGTCCCTAACATGGATTAGTAGATTATATTCTGGTACATTTGATGTGTTTGCGTGTTTATTCTGATTGCAGGTACATAGGGTTACTATCAAAGCATCACATTCCAGGTATCTACGGCATCCAGGGAGGGTCTTCAACCTTTGACGTTCATTTGTTCTAGATCTGAACCATTCAGACTAGTGGAACACCTTACTGTCCACAGAAGGTGAAATATTCCTACTAACAAATCTGGTGGTGACTCCATTGGGGATCGACTCCGCTTCTCACCCAGTGCATATGCGTGGTCCGAGCAAGGAACCACTCATGGGTAATAGGGAAAACGCGGTGCTAGGTAGGCCCTGTTCTAGAATTTGTATTTTCATTTTTGTGTGTTTTTGGCTTACTTTTTTATGAAAATAAAGTGTATTTTTGAAAAAAAATGATCCCTCACGGTCGGGAGGGGCCATGAATTGTGTATTCTGTAGTCTCTTTTGATTGTTATATTCCCTTTGCATTCAAAGAGAATTTATGTTTCTTGCATTGGATTTTTCATTCTTTTCTTTTCTTGAAACATGTTGCTCTTTTTTATAGATATTATTCATTGGAATTGGAAAATATACATTTCATTTTCATGTGTAGGCTTTGGTTTGTTTTGGACTTGGAATGCATGAGTGATCCATGTTGTTTTGAGTCTTTCTTTTCTTAGGGCGATTCGTGTTTCCTTTTGCATGCTGATTTTTTCAGTGCTTAGTAGGAAAGATTGGTTCTTTGTTTCCTTGTTTGTTTCAAAGAGAATTTTTATTTTTCTCTCTCCTTTGCTTTATTCACAAGTGTTGTTGAACGATTTTCTTCTTGTTTTGTGCATGATTGTTTGAAATTCTAGATCTTACTTTCATCAAGATGAAATATCTGTTTTCAGCTTTGCGTGCATTAGAGTTAGTTTTGTTTGGAAACGTTAGTGAAATCATCTTTCCATTGAGTTTTTATGCGTCTTTTCCAAGCTTGAAAAGATAGGAAACATTTTTGGTTTATTTATGTTAAATGTTCTCTAGATCTCTTTTTTATTTGCTTTGAAGATTGTTTGGGGTGCATTGATATTTCACTTTTCGTTTGAAAAGATAGAATTGCATTTGCATTTGGGTGTGCATTTTTGGGAAGAAAAGTAAATCTCTATCCCTCTCATAGGTAGAATTTTATTGAAGAGGAAAACTTGCACTATCATATAGATCAGTGTGCATCTTCTTTAAATTCAAGTTTTCACTCCATGGTTTCACCTAAACACACAAGATAAAATTAATGGTAGTACTACGTTAAAACTTTTAGCAATTTGAGTGATAATTTAGAGACATGTTCGGGCGTCATTAAGCGTAGGAGTTGTCGTTACTTTGTCTGCATTACATCCCGAGACTTGCGCAGTTCTTCCACGTACCATTGGTATATCGAACGGCCTTTCACTTACCCTTGAGGTATATAGAAAGGTACTTCATGTACTCGATTGTATATCAGAAGGCCCCTTGTTTATGGTTATGCATTAGACAACACTACTACCAATTCGAGCTCCCACATACCTTGTGTATACCGGGAGACCCTTTTAGGAATCCTCAAACCATCTGAGTTATCATTTTGGCCCGTCCTGTGATGTTCCTGACTCTTATCCACTCCTTTCACATGTTTTCTTGTTGCTTTTAGTTTGAGTAGTACTTGCTTGTGCATGGTAGTTAGGGGGTTATTAGAGAGTTTAAAGATGGCATCCTCATCTGGGACTACCACTCAAGAGGTCCCTTTCCAAGGTGTACCTTTTGTATTCCCTCCAAGTGAAGGTATTGGTCCTCCCTTTATTGCCACTCTAAATATTCCTGGATTAACTATAGGATTACCGGTTTGGCTGTTTAATCTAGTAATTCATGTTACACCTAATGTCTCAAATGTCACCTCTCCTTTGGGAGAGGATCGACCTCAACCTAATCCCTCTCCTTCTTCATCGGTTGTTGCTTCATCCCTTCCTTCTTCTTCGCTTGACCAAATATCTATGGTTAGTAGTCATGTGGATAAGAAGAAGAAGAAAGGGAAGGATAAGAAGAAGAAGGATAAGAAAGAGAAAATGTAGCAACCATCTGCTCTTGATGGTTCTCGTTCTAAGAGAACACTCGGAAAACCCAAGTTCCCTTGTAATATTTGCAAGGGGGACCACCTTCTTAAGGAGTGTCTTGGTCTCTCCCGTGTACAAGAAGAGTGTTCTAAAAGGTACAAACTATCTGTGTCATCAACCTCTGATCATCATGTTAACGACACTCCCTCAACCAGTGACCTATTGGTAAAAGGTCGTAAGGGTAAATTCTTGAATCCTTGTTTGATATGTAAGGCTATGCATCGTACTTTTCTTTGTCCAAGAATGGATGAAGCTTTGCGTTGGTTGGAAAATATTACTAATCATCAATAGGTGATTCCAACAAGTGATAGTAAGTTATCCCTTGATCTCCCACTGGTTGACCAAGTGGTTGATTCGGATTTATCTATGGTTGATCCCACTCTTCCTTTGGAGAGTGAAGTTAAAGTGGTCGAGTCATTGTCATTTTCACCCGATCCCGCTCTTTGATCAGAGAGTGTTAAGACTGAAGTAGTCTCTTTGACTAAATCTTCATCTTGTTCTTCTCTCCTAGTAGAGAATGAACTGAATCCTACTGAATTTTTTATGCTTCATTCTGATTGTTCTTGACAAGAGGAAATTTTGTCTCTTTCGACAGAAATCTCTCCAAGTACTGAGGTTATTTCCTTTGACCGGTGTAACCTAACATAGTCTCATCTTCATTTGAGTGTTCCTTTCCAGATAGTTGTGAATTTTATTGCTAAGCGGATACTTCACACTATTGTTGACGAAGGGGCTTCTGTTAGTATTCTATCCTCAACTTCTTGGCAAGCTTTAGGTTCTCCTCATCTTGTGCCATCCACCGATCAGATACTGGCTTTTAATCGTAGGCCTACTGCACCTTTAGGAACCCTTCCTTGTTTGCATATTACATTAGGAGGGAAAACTGTGTATATTGATGTTATGGTGGTCCAAGGTCCTTTAGATTTTAATCTGCTCCTTGGACATGATTATGTTTATGCCATGAAGGCTATTGTATCCACACTCTTTAGAGTTATGCATTTACCCCATGATGGGAATATTGTGACCATTGATCAGATTTCCTTTGTTACACCTGACCATCGCATTACTCCTAATAATCAGACTGCTCTGAATGTGTTGCATGTTCTTGTGGCTCTTTCCCCTTCTAGTTGGCTTCTTCCCATCATAGGTAAAATGGGGGGCATGGCTCTAATCTATGGAAATCATAATGGAGCTAAGCCACTAGCTTTTAGGTAATCAGGGAAACCTACCAACCTCTAGATATCATGTTGGGTCGAAGAAGGTTCGTGAGCATAGTTTACTTTTGGTTTCAAGCTCGTTAAAAAATAAAACCACTCCTTAAGCATAGTTTACCCTTTTGGTTTCAATCTTGCATAAAAATGAAACCATTCTTGAGCATAGTTTACTTTTGGTTTCAAGCTCATTAAAAAATAAAACCACTCTTTAAGCATAGTTTACTTTTTGGTTTCAAGATTGCATAAAAATGAAATCATTCTTGATCATAGTTCATTTTCTATTTCAAGCTCGTTATAAAATGAAATAGATCTCCTCAAGCATAGTTTACCTTTTGGTTTCAATCTTGCATAAAAATGAAATCATTCTTGAGCAAAGTTCCCATTCTATGTCAAGCTCGTTAAAAAATGAAATGGATCTCCTTAAGCATAGTTTACCTTTTGGTTTCAATCTTGCATAAAAATGAAATCATTCTTGAGAAAAGTTCCCATTCTATGTCAAGCTCGTTAAAAAATGAAATGGATCTCCTCAAGCATAGTTTACCTTTTGGTTTCAATCTTGCATAAAAATGAAATCATTCTTGAGCAAAGTTCCCATTCTATGTCAAGCTTGTTAAAAAATGAAATGGATCTACTCAAGCATAGTTTACCTTTTAGTTTCAAGCTTGCATAAAAATGAAATCATTCTTGAGAATAGTTCATTTTCTATTTCAAGCTAGTTAAAAAATGAAGTAGGTTTCCTTAAGCATAGTTTACCTTTTGGTTTCAATCTTGCATAAAAATGAAACCATGTTCCAAGCATAGTTACCTTTTGGTTTCAAGCTTGTGTAAAAATGAAACATATCCCCTTCCCTTGAATCGAGTCTTCCCTTTAGTGTTAGAACTTGAACCTTCTTTTCACCTGCCTGATTCTCATTCTTCCTACCCCCCTGGTGAACATTTTCACATTAGTATCCAGGTTTTTTAGGTTGGGTATGGAAGAAGAATCGTCAGACGAAACAAATATTGGGGGCATGTCGAGCCGCTAGAAACCATGCTAGGGGTAAGCTTCGCTAGCAATCATGCTGGGGGAAAGATTTCAACCTCTGTATATCATGTTAATGGGATTTTTCAAGCATAGTTTACCCATTGGTTTCTAGCTTGCATAAAAATGAAACCAATATTTGAGCATTCTTTTAACTGATCTTCGAGCTCGTTAAAAACAGTAAGATGGTGTTGAGCTTACTTTTCATTTTTCGTGCTCTGTTTAAAATATGAAAAGTGGTTTGAGTTTAGTTTATTACATTTTCATGCTCTGGATTCAAACATGAAAAAGGTTAATAGAGTCCTCTTTAAGCTCTTTTTGGACTCTTAAAATGTGAAAAGATAGTCAAGCGATATTTCCTTCTTCATGCTCGTTAAAGAATTTGAAGATTCGTGTCTCCAACGGTAGGTTATCTCTTTTTCAGTTCGGACAGACTATTTACAAAAAATAAACACTCCATCCAATCATGACTAGAAGAGTTCTCTAAGGTATTATTTTACATTTTTTCAGGCCTTAGAGACTAAATCATACGAAAAAGGACCCCTTTGGAGTCTTCCTCCGTAATCGTTCAGACTCTCTAAACATGAACGATACCAAGTTTTCTTTCATTGGACTCCTTAAATTAAACATTGAGAGACCCGTTTTGGGAATGAACCCCTCCTCTCTTAGGTTCGTAAAACATATTATTTTGGACTTGTCTTTCGACAAGCTATATCGAGTGTTTTTTACCCTCTTTGAACTTGTAAAACCGAAAAGAGGCACTCATTGATCATGATGGAGGAAATGGGAAGGGAATCATTTTTGCAAGTAAATGGCAGTAGTTTGTAGTTACCTTTGAACATGGCACTTGTCTACACATCATGTCAGTCAATTGGGTATTCAGCTGATCTCCATGACGATTGACTTTCATGAGTCATGCCACTCCTTTGAGTCTTTCAAAAGAATGTGTTGTCCACTGTCGCATTGTGTGTTTGTCCTATTTAGTCATGCTGCCAAGTCTTTTTGTTGTGCCACCCAATGTACAAAGGGGATTTGAAATTTTTTTAACTTTGCAGTCTACACAGTATTTTGTGTCAATATTTTTTATTCAGTCTTATGGTTACTACAATCACATCATTCCAAAACTATGTTCTGAGTTTTGTGTCATCGATGTGGGACTTATCATGGCTGTCCTTCGACGATACTATTCCCGTCGACATTAGCTCATCATCTAGGAAATAGTCTTAGAAACAATACTTAGTACCTTGAGGTATATATGCCTTAATGATAGATTCTCTCGCTCTCGACATAGGTTCATAGCATTGACCTTTGATCAATAGAATCAACTAGTTTTTCGACATCAGGACATCTATTCACACTCAGTAGATTGTACTAGGGTACCTTGGGAATCATTGACATTAATGGTGATCTCCCTCGCACTTGTTAACGGTTTACATCATTGACCAATAATCAAGTGGTTTCTACCATGTTTGACTTCATATCATTGTAATCACATGGATATAATCGTACCTTGTGGAAGACGAGACGAAGACCCTGGGTATTTGTTTAAAGCGCTCATTGCTTTTCCCTAGGTTGTGATGGAGTTTTGTATATCTAGCATGGATCCACATTTGTATGGTCGTGGCTATGCTCAAATTTGCATCTATATGACATAGATCTACATTGTATGTCTGGTAGCTATGTCCAAGTTTGAGTCCTCTATCACATGGATCTACGATGTATTCTAGTATCCATGCTTGTTTATTCCTCTCATGGATCTGCCTTTTATTGGTCTGCAGCCATGAGTTGGTTACTTGTGTCTATGAGTCAACATACTAATGTAGTACAGATTCCTACTTGCCAACATGCTTTGATCGAGCTGACATTTTCACCTTGTAGCGATGACTTGTTCTCTCAAAGCTCTTGTTTATCGTATCCCTCTAAGACTCATGCTTTGGGGGGCATCCTGTTATACCAAAATCTTGTCATCATCATGTGATAAGACCTTTGACATACCTATTTTCCCTTAATCCCAGCACTTGGAGTGAAAATACATACCATTTATCAATATTTCACAAAAATGCTCAGCACCACTCCTTCCCCTTTATCCATGAGCGGTACCTTGCTCTCACTTCCTATCCCTTGTTAGCCACAAGCGATGCCACCTCTTGTGGCCCTTACTCCATAATAATTTCTTACCTGAACCACTCTGTCATAAGAGGAGAAATGCGGTACCCTGGGTAAAATGGGAAAAAGAGAGGATTCTCTAGGCTTCTAGATCATGAGCCTCGTGTCCTCCCTTATCCCTATCATTGTGGGTCAATTGAGCTCGAGATCCCCCATCCTAGGATCTTAGAAGCCACCTCATCCACAAATCTCTCAACCATTCCTATCCATTGAGCCTTATAAATACAAGCTCATGTCCATGGTTGAGGGGAGAACTATTGAAGTATTGTTATGATGTTGGATTGATCACTTGGCCCAAGCCATGGGAGAGAATAGAGAGCAAAGTTGGATCTTATGGGGATGAAAGTGTTTGGTTTCATAGAGATGCATGTCAACACTAAGGCTTAATTGCTTGTAAAATTCTCCTTTTTATCTTAATGCAAATCTAAATTCCTTCCCACATTACTATTGTTGTTTGATTTCACATGTATATGTTGTTAGATTCCTTAGTCACTAATATGGACCAATAGATTATATTCTAGTAGCTTTGATGTGTTTGCGTGTTTAATCTGATTGCAGGTACACTTGGTTACTATCGAAGCATCACATTCTAGGTATCTATGGCATCCAGGGAGGGTCTTCAACCTTTGTCATTCATTTGTTCTGGATCTGAACCATTCAGACCAGTGGAACACCTTACTGTCCGCAAAAGGTGAAATATTCCTACTAACAGTTCTAGATATTTTCCAACCTGCATTCTCCTTTGCTCGCCAACACATCAACCATCCATGCGCTATATTAATGCATTCAACCCAAGCTCTAGAAGATTCACCACTACACTCTCCTCTGTTCTCCATCAGTCACCTGCTACGCTCAATAAGGAACCTATGTGCCACCTCTGAAGATCATTCACGCTGAAGAGAATCTCGTGCACCACCTCTAAAGACCGTTCACACTAAAGAAGGGATATGCCTGTGCATTGGCTTGTGATTAATTAAATGCCTTTAAGATTGACTAAATTTAGAGAGCATTCGACCACTAAAGTGTCGACTTTCTCATCCATGTAAATCATTATATATAGCAGCCTCTGTGAGAGAGCTAGAGTTAGCTAGAAAAATTAGTCAGTTAAGCTAGAGCTAGAGAGTCAGAACAATTTATCAGGTTGTTCTTAAAAATTTGTATTTCTATGCCACCATCTCAATAAAGAGTTGTATGTGTTGCTATTGAATATTGCGTTTGAGTAGAAGTTAGCCAGGCATCACCCCTGATTGCTGAGAGGGCCCCTCATCAACCAGAGGTTTCTTTTCTTGTTTATTTCTTTCATTTTTCCTGTTGTAGCTAGTTTAATTCACAGTCTTTTTTGTTTCAGTAATGCAATTTGATTTTTGAATTAGATAGTTAATTGCACGCATAGTTTGTTTTCAGCTTTGCTTTCAGTCATTTCATTTTTAGTCTATTGTTCAGTTTATTTGCAAGTTACATAGAATAGATTATTGTTTATCAAGTTAAGTATATTTAATTCTGTTTATCTCATTTTTGTTTTAATTATCAGTTTATGCAATTTACATTCCATTTTATTAATATTGAATGGTTTCTTTATGCTTATGTTTATGAATTTGCTTAAGTTTATTTTTCTATTATATTTGCTTAGTAAGTAGGTTTGTTTATTTCTTTTATGCATTAGAATTAAATCTACATGGATTCAGTAGAATATTAGTTCATTTAGGTTAGTTTTTACCATTTTAACTGTGTAGTGTTGGCGCGATCCACCAACAAAGCCTCGTCGACTTGGGTTCCCACTTTGTCGATGCCCTACAGTGCAATCTCCCTAAGCACCGGCCTAAATAGGTTTTACCTTAACTAGAAATGTCTGTGAAGAAGATGAGGTCTCACCTGAGGCGTTCAAGGGAGAGATACCAGAACCGATTTTTCGATAGTGGGGAAGGAGGACATGGGGATTTGACTAGAGAAAACCCTGACTTATGCAGTTACCCTAACTTAGAGCAACATTAATTATGAAACATCATATTGCATTCAACAATCATATAGATTTAACAGATTGCATTAACAAAGCAAGGAGAAACTAAATCGCATCATTGTATCAGAAGCAGAATCATAGCATCACACAGATCTATATATATTGCATTGTATCATCATAACAAAAATCAGTACTGCCGCATCATAATTGAACTCAGATAGAGATTGAACCACATATTATATTGACCTTGTGCAAACATACCACATTACATCATCCTTCTCCAAAACCAGAGAGTTCATCAAAAGAGATCCAGACAAAATCACAGCGATGACAAAGCATTCCCTGGTACTGAAAGAGACAATTAAAATTCCAAATTCATGTCTCTCCATCATTACAAAAATGGATCTATAAATAGGATTACGCATTCACCTCAAGAGTACACTATTAACTAATTTTTAACCGTTACTAACCTATTACAACAAAATTAGGTCCACATATATATAAAATATTCAAAAAGAGGTTACTTCTCCCCTTATCATGCTAAATGGCCCTTGCATAGTGCCGCATGAGCTTGTGCAACCACCATGATGTTGTGCAACTCACTTTCCCCAACCCCTTGCCAATAGGCCCCCAACACAATTTTGTGTCTCGCCCTTGAGCCACGTCAAGTTGACAAGGTGTATGTGACAGTATTATCCTTAAAATCGACAAATTATTGGGAAACTTCTTGAACTTGGAGCTGCACTTTAGCAATGGTATTCTGACAATTGCTCACTATTTTCTGGACCAGGTGCTCCTTAGTAGCCTTGTTGTCAACCGTTTGTCAACACTCCTGAACAGCCTGAAGTGTGGTAATATATTTCGCAGCCAATATCTTGGAATTCATCAAGCTGCTCGCAGCGCTTTTGTTGGTGCTCTTGGGCACGGATAGCGTGCTGTTCGAGATCTTTCAGTTCGGTGGCCTAGGTGATTTGCACCATCAGTGGTATGGCCTTAAGTGCTGACTTCAAAGTTGTCAATTGACCCTCTACTTCTTGCACCGGCACAGTGATCTGGTCCAGCTGCTCATCCTGAACAATACTTTGCCAAAACTATGTGGTTTCCTCCATAATAGATTTGGCCTCTTGCTCCATGTAACCAAACTAAGTATCAATTTCTTCTAGGGAGGCCTTATGCTCCGCAACCTACTCTGGCAGGGTAGTGGGCTGCGCTTGATCCTGAAGCAACAATTTATGGTCCTAAAGTTGAATCAAAGTCTGCCCCAATTGCTGGATATTCTCGACTAGGGTGAGCTCAGTGGGTGTGTCAACCATATCCTGATAGGCCGCAGAGATAGCCTACTCCAATTCACTATACCACGCACATAGTTGTGCTTTCTCCATAATCAGGCGATGCTGCACCTTCTTGAGATTTGTAATCTCCGCAACAGCTTTCTGATACAGTTCAGCCTATGTTGCCTTGAGCGTGTTGATTTCTTGCAACTTTTCTTTGGCCAACTGCACACAGACCTGATGCATCTCCGCAACATCCTTCTTTAGCCGCTAAGCAGAATCCTGGGCTTTGATATATCCTGCCATCAATTCCTACTGTCGGGCCGCCAATTCCAGTGTGGCACCATGCTGTAACTCAACCAATTCTGTAGTGGATAGCTTGTTCAGGTACATAGTCATGCTCTGGATTGGGTGCAACTACTGAGAACCTTGTACATTAACCATGTCGATCACAGTTGGGGGAACTTAAACATTCCAAACCTAGGGATGAGTGCTAATCGACGGCCTATCCTGCAATAGAGGTTGTGTCAACGGTTTCTTGGAAACAATATCAAAAATAGAGTCGAGTGTAGTTCTTACCATACCAAATTCTACCTGATTTGAATCATGGATTTCCTTAGTCATAGCTATGGATGAATCTATGACAGCCTTTATAAGCCACTACAATTGATCTTCTAAGCTGGATTTAGTACCGCTTCTAGCCTCATACTCCTACTGCCACTTGGTGCGAGTCTCCTCCCCCATCTGTTGTGCTACATTTTTTGGGTCTGTGGATGGCTCATTGTCAGAGTCATGGGAACTTAATTGCAGTAGGACATGGTCTTTAGGTGTTTTTGGAGGTGTCTCCTTATCTAAATCCTCTTGACTTACTAGGACATGCCACTCACCCAGCCAGTCTTACACAATCACATCCAAATCTTCCATGTTGATCTTGTAAGGCAATGGAAGCCATTACTTATCGGGGTCTCTCCTTTCCTGAATATGAATGGAGTGGGGGCTAACATCAAACTGAATAATCCTCTAGTACATGGCCACAGTGTAGGGAGAGATCCTTGGAACTGCTACAGCGGCCACCTGCAGGGCTTCCCAATAGATCCAAAAATGAATCGCACAATCTATTTGACTACTGGGTTCTTCGACCCACCACAATTTTTGATATTGGGCACTGTGAAAAACCTTGGTTTCCTCAATCGTCATTATCTGGTAGTCCTCTAACTCCATCCAAGCAAATAGGGAAATGAGAATCAAAATCCAACTATAAGAGAAAGGACGCCCGCTCTAAGCACTGATCACATCGTCGAGAAACTGATTTAACAGAAATAAGGACCAATTCATCTAAAATCCTTCCACACATTTCTGATCACAGGTGACAACTCTTGAATTGCATTACATTGATCAATTTCTGAAAACAACTTTACTAGCCAGAATTCTAGCGCCAATTCGTACTTCCTACGATTTGATACTGTCAATATGATAAGCATGACCATCCCATTGTAACCCGAAGCACTCCTTCAGCTACTTCGTAAGCCTTTTGTCCATATCTCTCCCATGAATATATTGCGTTGGGTCCTCCCCAGCCTTAGGAAACCCAGTAATATTGGGAATCAAGTCAATAGTAACAGGGATCGGTCTAGTCAGCTGTTAGCCAGAAATACGCACCTCCTGCGGACAAGAGCTGGTTCCCTAGTTTGAATGGTTCAGATCTAGAACAAAACCAAAACACAGAATGCTAGACTCTCCCTAGATCTGGTTAATCACTTGAATGGAATCCCATGATGCTTCTCTCAAATGTTTTCCTCACTATCCTCGTAGAAGAACCTATAAAATATGGAAGACAACAAAGAAAACATGATAGCATACAATATAATCAACTAGATGTATTCTTGTGACCAATGAATCAAGCAATATAAACACATGAAACAGTAAATATGGGAAATAAAATACATTCTTTATTAATAATGATTGAAGAGACTACAACCTTCATGCCTTAGTGTTGATAGGTCCTTCCAATGGCACCTTGCCTCTAACTTCACCTTGCCTCCAAAGACTCAAGAATGATTTTGATAGAGTTGGGGTATGAAACACAATTCTTCCTCTTTTGTCCCATGGGGGGTGAGCTAGTATTTAAAGGCATGGGAGGATAGGTATGGTTGAGATCTCATGCATGAGGTGGAGATTAGATCCTAAAAGGGAGGATCTCAAGCTCTAGATGGTACTAAACCATGGGGATGAGGCTTCACATAGGAAAGCTTTGAGAATCCTCTCAAAGCTTCTCTTTTTTCCTTCAAAACTCGAGCACTGCTTTTCCAAAGAAGCAAATAGGCGGTGATAAGGTGGTACCACTTTTGGCAGTAAGGGAAAGAGCATTGGAACCTCTCTTTTCTCATGTTTCAGAAGCGGTGCTAGCTCTTTGTTTCTTTGGTAACTCTTTTGGTCAATGGGGAAAGAGTGTTACCAGCTCAAAAGAGGGAAAAATTGCAAGGGGTTAATTCATTCCTTCATTTCTCTAGGGAAACTCTAATGGATTGGAGCAGTTAAGGGGATACCTATCTCATAACATGAGGGTGACGAGATTTTGGTATAACATCAGCTAGAGTGTCCCTCCATGGAAGCCTGCCAATAGTTGCTTTACACATGCATGCACTTCATTTAACTAGCCAAAGTGGGGCATATGATGAGTCCCAGCAATCCATATGTCTCTAAGCCACTGGCCCATGGATTCAGAATTTTCTGAATGGGACCACCATGCACTGTCATGACGAACTCATAGGGCTCATCCCAAACATCTTTTAGCAACAACAAGTCATGATCGTCGAACTTGAACCGAATCAACGCGGGGATGATATCAACGAAGCATTTCATTCCTTTTGGCAGTGGTGACAACTTGGGTGGGTACTTTTGGTTCTTCAACAGTTTCCATGGCTTAGCGCCTAGACATGTGGTAGCAATGTATCCCAAAAATATCATTCATCGAGACACCTTGGGGCACTACAGACTCAACCGCTTCTAAGCTCGATGGCCTCGTCTGGGAAGTGCCTTCTCCTCGCATTCACACAGAGGTGCGAGTTTGCCACTTCTTAAGGGGTGTCGAACTGGGTCACTGAGTCTTTCATTTTCACTTTGGGATGGACGATGAACCCACTAGCATACTCATAACTTCCTCTTCCACGGCCATGGGCCAAACAAGGGACTTGTATTCACTTGAAATTTCAATGGCGTCAAGGCCGCTCAGCATTCCTTACCCCAGAGAACCATAAGATACGCTTCAACAACACAAAATATGATGAACAGTTAGCTCAATATTCTACACCAAATTCGCCTTCACCTTTGGCTCTCACAACTGAATAATGCCAACCAATGCCTCTCGCGCTGTGTATTATAATCACTTTGAAGTATAAATCCATCATTACCGAATCTAACTGCACCATTATTGCCAAATCGAGTATTAATGACACCAAATTCATCGGTGATCTTATGTGGCTAACAATCAGATCCCCCATTAATGCGGATCACTTCAACAAGCGCTGCTAGCAAACAGGTTTAACTACCTACATTTTTTACCTTATTTGACCATCCCATAGTGCGACGACTATCGTGAATGGTTGACCAACTATTGCTAGCTACCATATCTTCTTTGCGCAGCCTCGCTTCGAGGCTCACCACTTCATGTTGAACATAGAATTGATTTTTTTTTTACTTCAGGTGGTGTGCATCACCGGCCCCATTCTATAGGGCTTCAGGTGACTCCCATTAATGATATTTGGCAACATAACATTGTCCAATTGCTGCAGCTGTATAGTGTGTCTAGAGGTAATAGACTGAATAAGATAGGGACCCAACCAGTGCATTTGTAACTTTCCTAGGTGCTTGATAAACTTATTGTCATATAACAACACCAAATATCCTACCACAAACTATTTGTGCTTAATGTGGTGATCATGCCATGCCTTCTGTTGATCTTTCATACCCTGCTACTGGAATCATTGGATGAAGCGATCCTTGTCGAGCTGAAGCAGTTGCACAACATGTTCGTCTAATGCCTTTGCATCTTCCATGCCTATTTCCAGAACAATATGCAAGCTGGGAACGATGTACTCCATTGGCATGACTGTCTCTTGCCCATAAAACAACTTACACGGTGTGTGAACTGTGAGTCATTTGCAGGTAGTACGATAGGCCCATCAAACTACAAGAATTTTCAAATCCCAGTCATCGCGGTTGGTGTTACATACCTTGGTCAGTGCAGTCTCCAAATTTTTGTTGAAGGCCTCAATAGTACCATTGGACTACGGATGGTAGGGATTACTCCACTTATGTTGTACATGAAGCTCCTCGGTTATCGCTTTTATCGTTTGATTGACAAAGTGACTACCTTGGTCGCTCATCAGGATGAGCAGACACCCGAAGTGTGTCACAATGTTCTCAAAAATAAACCGTGTGGCTGTCACAGTGGTGCAATCAATGGCTGGTGCAGCCTCTGCCCACCGAGTTGGGTAGTCAGTTGCAATAAAATAACAGGCGCAGTGTGCTTACCTGGTGGATTGATGGGACCTACAAAGTCGATGGCCCATTTATCAAACGGTTGCAAAGTCACCTGCAGTACCAATGACATCTCATCTCTCTGTAATGGTTTACCAACCCGTTGGCATACATTACAACTCCTGGCATAGTCTATGGCATCGCTATGCAACATGGGCCACCAAATCCTAGCACGCAACACCTTCCAGGCAGTGGCACGGTGTTTGCAGTTGATCCGAAAACAAGATCTTTGCTACTTTATGACGTTAACATGAATTGCATAAAGAGCATGAACGAAGCTCACAAATCCATAAGAAGAGAACCAAACAACATAGACAACATGCACATAAAGACAACAAGTTGATAACGGAGTTCGTCCAAGATGGACTACGTCTCCGGGCATGCTTCTCAATAGGAGGGCTGATCTATAATCTCAGTATAAGGCAAAATACATGGCAATGATACAATGATACCTTGGCGACAATGTTCAGGAAGAGAACCGCTGCCCAAAACACAACAAGACTGCTTCTAGCAACTCCGAAGCCTGAAGACGGTGTAAAACGAGTATAAACACTCATACCTTCCTCCTGCAGATCTACGCAATCTCCCTTCTCTCCTTTAGCTACAAAGTCTCCACTCTAAAGCATG